>BBXU01001448.1:0-10691 GCA_001598975.1 Parachlorella kessleri | reverse complement strand
AAAGAGGGGCTAGCAGCCGAAGATGTGGAGTGGCTCTTCCAGCAGCAAACCAGCCCCTGGACCAGCATCTTGCAGGAAGTGTTCCAGCCAAACATGGCCTACCTGCGGGGGCTGCTGAAAAATGCCAGACTTGTCCGGGCTCCGTATGAGCCGGCACTATTAACACCGCTGGGCCGCCTGGTGCGCAACCAGCCCTCTGACATGGGGATCGTCCTCAGCCGCAGCCCAGCGCTCATAGGGGCCGTGGAGGGGTGGGTATGTGGTGAGTTGGGGCTGCCTCAGAAGCAGTTAGTGCAAGCTGTACTGAAGTCCCCGGGAATCCTTCGATTGCCAGTGGGCACCGCGACCGATGCGTTTTCCTACTTTACTCAGGAAGTAGGCATTTCGGTGGACAAAAGCGTTAACATGTTACTGAAATCCCCTGGCGTGTTTAGGTTTTCGCGCAGTACTTTGGCTAGGAAGTGCTCATGGCTTGCACAGACACTCAACTTACCTTCTGTTGAGGCAGTGAGTCCTTCGCTTCGTCAAGCCACAAAGATACTTACCATGGAGTTGTCAAAGCTGCCTGCCACTTTGCTCGCTTTGGATGATCTTATGGGGAGGAAGGGTGCTGGTGTAGAGCTGGCAATGAAGGCGCCAATGCTTGCTCAGTGCCAGGGGTTACAGCTTAGGAGGGCTGTGGAGGCGCTGGTCAAGTTAGGGTACGATGTAGAGGCTGCTGAGACTTTAGTGTTCCACAATCCAGAGCTACTGTACCAAGATCTCGAGGGCCCGGTGCAGCAGGAGAAGATGCAATGGGTGCGCCAAGAACTGGGTTGGCCTGTGACCAAGATGCTGAGCCAAAGGGTTTCTTATCGCAGCCTTTGCCGCATGGCGAGCCGCCTGTCCTTCATGCGGCACCTAGGACTGCCCGACCCTGGGAGCTTGGCATACATTGGCATGGCCAGCGAGCCTGTGTTCCTTGCAAAAGTAGGCAAGGCAGCGGGGCGGGAGGTCAGCGCAGGGGAGTTTGCAGAGTGGGTGGCTGCGTAACTGCAGATCCCCGAGGGGCAGTGCTGGGGCTTCAAGGCACAGAAGGTCAGGAAATCACGGCAGACAGAGGGAGGGGAAGAGGGGTCAGGGTGAAAAGGAGTGATTTGGTGGTTGTTAGATAAAGGATAGTACAGCATGCGGGAGCCGTGTGTTTGAAGACTACCCCAGTGCTCACCTATGCCATGGCCACCTCCTGACCAGTCTTATAGACTTTGTCAGTATACCGTTTGCTTCTTTGTAGCTAGCATCTGTAACAGCTGAGGGTTGGCGGGGACGAACAGTGCACAGGACAAGCCAAGTAAGAGAGCAGGCAATTTTCATCTGTAAGCACGTGCACAGCAGGAAACCTAGCTGCCGGTCTCGGTGGCAGCAGCAAGCAGATGGCAATCGACAACATAGCATGTGCTGACCCTGGCAAACAACAAGCCAACAATGCATTCAACAGACAAGCACACAGAGCACCATTTGCATCCAGCCCTGTCACCGTATCAATGTCCCTCTCTTCTCGCACTCCCTGGTACTATCAACGACTTGAAAGCTACATCTTGCATCGACCCCTGTCAGCTTTCACATCACACCCTGCTAAACGAGCAACACTGTGCACTAAAGCTCACCTGTGTGCAATAACCTCAGAGCACCATGAGGACTGCTGATGCCAACCTCCTCCAGCAGGCACACAGATGAGGGCAGCTGTGCAATCTGCAATACTGGCGCCTAGCTGAGCTCGAAGCCTGCCCCTGACTTGATCGCCATCAGCAGCTTCTCCCGCAAGGTGGTAGATCGTCGGTAGTTGGGCAGCTTGAGCATGTTGTAACAGGTGCTGGCTGAGGGCAGGCGGTCCACGTCCTTGGCACCCAGCAGCGCCAGCGGAGCTGCATCGCAGTCCACCTGTGAGAGAGCAGGCAGTGCAGGGGGGTTACGTAGTCAGAGATCGAAACTGACGCTCTTGGCAGGCGAACCACAACTATGCACCCCAATTATGCCAGCAGCGGAGCGCGACATGCGACCACAGTCAACGGATGTGCGACTCGATTGAGTGTATCTGACAGGTTTCAGCTCCCTGTCGGCTCCCTTGATGGAAAATCACAGGGAGGGCTTGCCCTGGCCAGCTCCGCTAACACGTTTGGGAATTCTTGCCCACACGGCCAGGGCAAGGGTTGTCGGGCAGGGCCCGCTTCTACCAAGTTCACAAGTGCAGCTAGCCCATATGTCTGCCAGCCATGCCGGCAAGGACATTTTGAATCGATCCTACGCGTGCTGGGTGCACACCTTGTGGATGGTCAGGGGTGGGTTGAGGTGGCGGAAGCCGCCCAGCGGCGCCCTGCTGCAGCTGGTCACAAACTTCAGGAGGGCCTTGCGGTCCTCCTGGGAAAAGCCCTCCAACACCTTCCAGAACGCCTTGACAGCTGAGGAGCTCTCGCTGTAGCCGCCACTGCAGGGTGGCGCAGTGCAAGCAAGGCTGGATGGGTAGGATCCGAACCCAGCCACAACCATGCAAAATAATTTAGCACCTGCTGTCCAGCCTGGGGGCTCGCAAGACAGACAGATTTATTTAGAGGCTGCAACGACAGGGCTGCCAACGAAAGGACTTTGGAGGAGAACCATGGAAGGCCAGCTTCCATAGGTGGGTAGCGCCATAGCACCGGCTACAAGATTGCAGCTGTGCAATCATTCCTAGGGACCTAGCTAAGCCAGCCACCCCAGTATGTGGTGCTCACAGCAGGGTCCTAGACCACCGACTGCATCCACTAACCTGTAGCGCGCATAGCGTGCCAGGTCCGCAACATCGATCTCGCCGCCCTCCCCGCCGCCAAGCAGCTGATTCACCTCGCGGGGGCTGAACAGCCGCAGCCACGAGGGTGGGATCACCTGGGAGCAACGGCAGGCTCGTGCCACCCTTTCAATCGAATTTCTGCCACAGTCAGGAGAGTGGGAGGCTAGCAGACTGACTCAACCAGAAAACCATGATTTCTCATTTTCTCTTCTCTCCTTGCGGCTTTCAGTTTCTGGCGACCACGCCAGCACGCGGTATCAGCTTGCTAGCAGCTCACCCTTGCCAGCCCGCGGCCAAAAGCCGCCGCGGCCACCCCAAGCCGCTTGTTCAGGTGCCAGTCAGCTACAAGGTAGACATACTGCAGATGGTGCCAGAGGTGCAGGCATCAGTGATTCGTGCGATCCAGTTGATAGCTGTTATAGCATGGTAGCATCTCATTCCAGGAAGCTCTCAATTGCACAGAGAGAGAGAGTGCATGACTTATGCTTCCTGCATTGAAGGCTCGAGAGGTGGCAAGCAAGGGGGCGGTCAGCACCACTTCATACATCCCCAAGACTGATTAGCAAATGAACGGTCCTCAATCGTCAGCCCCACCCATGCTAACACATCCATGAATCTGACATACCTGCAAAAGGTTTGCTGAAGTGACAGATATGGAGGAGCCCCCAGGTATGAGTTCTTCACACACCCGGACTCCCAAGGCATCAGTCTCAACTGCAAAAAGGCACAGTCAAATAAGCAAGGGCATGGCAGGAACATCGATATGACCTGGGGAATGACATGCCAATAGACTTCGAGCGCTTATACGCCAGAGGGAAGCAATTATAGAGTACAAATGTCCTCAGAGCAAGCCAGGGCACTAGCGCATTGCATCTTTGATATACCAGAACCAGCTTCTTCTCCGCAAAACACGGATGAGTGGTTCAGGGTGCGGTACATCCTGGCTTTCCTTTGGCCACAAATAACTTGTGGCTGGAGGGCTCATGCAAGCATGAACAGGTGGCAATACGCTGTTGTGATGAACTAGATCAAACTGGGAGATGTAGAAGCCTGACTCTGGTATTCCTACCCCACCAGAATCCCATAGCATTTGGCTGCACCTGGCCAAGCCCCAGCGCGGTGCCATCTTTTCAAGGCAATGGCTCCAAGCAGCGTAAAGGCTCACCAGTGAAGTCAAGCGCCAGATCTTCCGCATTGCCCTCGTAACGCTTAAGCTGCACCAGACTGTGGTAGACCTCAGGGTCCAGCGCTGACAGCTCATCAAACAGTGGCCACCGCCCCTGCAGCAGAACAATGCACGTCACCAAGAGCATGGCATATCACCAAGAGAATGACACATCATCCAAAAGCCAGGCGCGGCGATGGTCTTGCGTGGAGCACCAGGCGAGCGGCGCCTTGAGGGTTCATGGCTGCATGCCGGTTGCGCGCAAGTCCGATCCGGTCCAGCCATGGAGATCACATTCTTGTGCTGCAGGACATCACCCACAGCAAACAACGGCAAGAGCACATGCCCCACGCCAGGTTGGAAGAGCTGTTTGCAATGGCAGCCTGTGAGCGTCTTATGAAACTGCAGGAGCCCTTGTACTGTAGCTGACATGCCCCACCTGCAGGCGGCTGACGAAGAAGGGGGCCAGCGGCATGTCCACAAGGATGCCCTCAAAGAGGGCCTTGCCTAGCACACACCCAAGCAGCTCCAGCAGAGCCAGCCCACTCTCTAGTCGCTCTGCAGACAGGGATGGTATGAGATATCAGGCGCGAGCGGTGTGAGCAAACGTTACTCCCTTCCTAAAACAGGCTGCAGTTCATTCCACCCAGCCCAAGAGTCTAACGAGCGTCCCGCATGGTGAGGAGCAACTAACGAGCAGTAAACCTAAACCTGTCTTTGCCGCCATAATGGTGGAGCCTTGCCTGCCAGCGGGTTGGGATAGGCAAAGCCGTCAGGTGTGGCTGAGAAGAGGCCTCTGTTGCGGTCAAACCCCGCCTGCACCACCTGCTCAACAAGCTCCTTCATCAGCCCACCCATGTCCACTCCCGCCTCCTGCAGGCAGGAAGGCAATCCACGTCCGTGTTAGAATGGCTATACAGGGGCAATTTTTGACATGTGCAACTGCATGGTCCCCAGTAGAGGACCCTGGTCCCCATCAGATGAATCACACGCGATTGGTGTGCGGGGCATGCAGTACAGTAACCTCCCAGGATCCCTCACACCTCGCTGGCTACCGCCGATACCCAGCTCATGCAATGTCACATTACTACACAGCCCTGCCTTATGCCAACCTGGAGGCCTTGCTCGTTGACAAATGTCACAAACAGGCGCCGCTTCAGGGAGTCCCCAGACCTGGGGATCTGAGACAAAGCATCCTCCAGCAGGTGGCTCCTCCGGATAGTCATCGGCAATGGCGGGATACCGCCATCTATGGGTGCCAGGCTGTACCTGCCCCTGCACAGCAACTCCACGTGTGCGATGCAGCATGTGCTGGCGTACGCATAAGCTACAGTTATGAAGCTACAGTTTACCGCCCATACGACAGCATATGCTAATGACGTGTTGAGGTTGCGCAGGTCTAACAGACGAGGAGATTAACCCTGCTTCACCCATTCTGCCAGGCTCCAGACCAGCATTAAAGAGGTTAACATGGAAACCCAAGCTCACCTGTCTTTGTCCATGTCAATGAGGGCTCGAAAGACAGCAACCCGCTCGTCGAAGGGCACACACTGCAGCCACATCATCACACACAAGCTGGCTCATTTCAAGTATCAGTATTCGCTTGCCGCCATGATATGGACGGGACCCTGCGGCTATAGGCAAATCATTTGTGCACCTCTCCCTTCCACAGAGTAATCATCACTGGCAGGATTAGAGAGGCATTGTGAGCAGGCATATCAACCTCCCTACAGTTCAGAACCTTTTTACAGAATACTGGCTCGTCGGATCTCAACACAGCTCTGGAACTCAGATGACGCCTAACCCACCTACCTGTGGAGCAGCAACAAGGATTGCTGCCAGTGCGCTTGGCTGGGATGCTGCGGCTAAGCCCGCAACATCTGGCAGGGGCTGCAGCTGCCTGTGCTGTTGGTGAGGGTGTGGGCCCCTGGGGCTCCCAGCGCCACCGGCCTGCCCTTGCAACTGAGCATCGCCGGAGTTGAGCAAGGCTCGGACGACAGCTGCCGCTGAGAACCCACTGGCGCCTTGGCCTTCGTTGACGCCGCTACCACTGTCAGTGCCAGGGCCAAGGTCACCATCATGCCTCTGGCCGGTGCCAGTACCTTCTCTAAGCTCCACAGGAGGGCCGACTGCACCCCACAAGCCCAACACCTCCCCATCTGACCCGTGGCTACCTCTGTGGGGGTTGCTACTGGCCTGGCCTCGGTCTCTGGCACCCGTCAACCCTCTGAATAGCCTCCGGATTCCGCCTTGCCCGGCATCGCTGCTGGCTGTGTGTACTGCACTTTCAGCCACGCTTTGCCTTGTAGGCGCAGGCGCTGGTGAGGGTGGTTGAGCAGCCGCAGCTTGGTGGTAGTTCTGGTAGGGTTGCAGCCAGAGCGCTGGGGGGCAAAAGGGGCGGCGGGCATCTCGCTCATACATAGCCCTGCAGCCCAGGGCAATGCATGTTTTTTGGCTGCAGAGCTCCGGCCCGAGCGTTTTAACATATCTCCATGCATTAGACACCCCATGCACTCGCAGAACTGCAGGCATTGCTGGTGACCGTTTTCCAGCAACTGCGGGTAAGCTGAGCTAGATACACTACACTGGTAGTTACTCAAAGCGGCTGACCAGCCGGATCACACCTGAGCAGCACAGGCGCATGCTCCTCCAGCATGCTATACTGCATCCCCTTCGAGGTGGAGTGCCTGCCACTCAGCCGCGGTACTGCTCTGTGGCTACTGCTGCTGCTGCCACCCTGTTGGACATGCTGTGCGTGTTGCAGCGACGCCGGCAAGTGGGTGCGGAAGAGCAGGGTGTTGAGGGTGGCTGAGATAGCTCGCTGCTGCCCCAGGGTGAAGAGGGGCTGCTTTTCATGGAAGTCATAGTCATCCGTCACCATCAGGTAATGATTATACACCCTGCATCAGGGCACCATCCCTACTTGCAGGACAGCATATCACAAGTCTGCAGAGACACTTCAGGGCCTGGACTGCCGTGGACACCCCCACACAGTTCGAAATTGGAATCCACCACTTCAGACTGGCATTGACTGGCATGGAGCTCTCAGCCACGTGCTTGGCAGGCAAAGGCACACAGACAGCAAGGGTGGCAGGGCTTGCCTGCAGAAGAGGCCCAGAGCCTCCGCGGCCTCGGGGGACACGCTGTGTATGCCTTGACTCAGGCTCGGTATGTCCCACCCACGCGTGGCCTGCAGCGAGATGAAGAGCACCCAACAGGCGCACTGGACAGCATTCAGCATAGACCCGGCGTGCAGACGTGGAAGTAGCCAGCCTCTTCACGCTTGCAGCTGTTGGCGCCTTGCCCGAGATATAGTGCCAAGGGTTTCCCACGTCTGTTCGCCAGCAAGCAGCCAGGATGACTCTGAACGCACATAGAGCCATAAGGCATGCAATGGCTCCATATAGACAGCAAACACCATACACGGTGCTTCCGATCCGGGAGGGCATACCTGGAGGGGAGCCTCCAGGGGAACCCCCACTGACACCCCCAGCCACTTCCAAAGCTGTGGCAGCAGGGGAGTGGCAAAAGCCAGGGCGCTAAGCACCCTGGCAGATGCTGGCACTGTCCCGCGGCGCTTGCCACCAGCGGTTCTTGTGCTGCCCAAGCCGTCCATGGTGTGGAGTAGGGTGTGGTACAGGTGGACGAACAAGCCCAGGGGCAGGGCTGCCAACAACTGCACAGCAAAGCTGCCTTCTGTGAAAGGCCAGAGGGCTTCTAGCGCCTCACTGACGCTGATGCTGGAAGCATCTGCTGCGGTTGCTCGCTGCAACAGCGCGACTGCAGCCGAGACGAACGGCATGGCTAGCCCACCAGAGCCCTGCCCCTGTAGTAGCGGCGAGGGCGGCAGGTACTCTACAGCCTTGCTGTGGACATCGCTGGCACTGGCCCCAGCTGTTGACTGCCGCACCCTCTTGCCTGCCAGTAAGCCAGTGAGGTTGGTCAGGAGCCATAGGGCATCGACAGAGCTTGCTAAGGACACGCTGGGTGCCAGACCAGCATGCACAGCACTTGATGCCCTGCTGCCAGCAGCACGGGTCGAGATGCTAGGCGCAGCAGGGGAGATTGGTGTGGCTCCAGCAGTGGCGGCGCTGTCAAGCAGGGCGGCGAACGTGGCTGGCTGGCTAAGGCTGGCGACCACCGCTGGTGACAGGATAGATGGGAGGTTGGGGAGTGTAAGGACCTGGCTAGTGAGCAAGTCCAATGCCGACTGCGACGGTGTGGTCGACCCGCCGCTTTTAGTGTGCTGCCTAGACCTAGCGGCTTCTAGTAACTGACAATGCTGATGCTGCTGCCCCTGTTGCTGCTGCTGCCAGAGCCGCAGTTGTGTTGTCACCAGGCTATTTAGCATGGAGGTAAGCTGGGCAGGAGTGGGGCCTGCGGTTTGGCTGCTACTAGCACCAGCAGCAGGCGAGGAAGCTTCACTAGCTCCGCAACCACCAGCATTGCCTGGGCTTGCCGCCCTGGCCAGAAGCTGCGCTGCTATGCGCCGTGCTGCTAGCACAAGCATGGGGGAGGCTGCCAGCTGAGGCAGCCAGCATCGTGCTAGCCAGGCTGCGGGTGCCTCAATATTGTCATCCTTGCGCACTATACTGCCCTCGGCCGCACTGCTGCCTTCTGCTACTAACATGCCAGCACTCGCCGCTGCCGGTCCTGCTGCTGCTGTGTTTGATAAGCATGTGGAATCTGCTGTGCCAGCCTGCTCCAGAACGGCCCATTTGGATGAGTCAGCCAGGAGAGACACGACCCTGGTTGCCGCCACCTGGGTGAGTGGGTCACAGGCGGGGGCGCCAAGGGTTGAGCAGCAGAGCGCTGCCAGCCTTGGTAGCTGCTTCAGCAGGGAATGCCTGCAGGCATGGGATCAACAGTCATCGGCGGTTGTTGCAAACTTGACAAAGGAAACACCAAGCCACCTGCCAGGCAGGGGACGATGCTAAGTCAGGTAAAGCCAACGCCGCATGAGCGGCCCATGAGGCATCCTGCCGGAGGTCCCAAGCCCCTTGGGCAGGGCAGGCCAGCTTGTGCAAGGGCACAGGAAAACTAATGGCATTCTGACCACAATCAGTTGCCAGAGCACTCCTCACTCCTCTTGCCTAAGAACACAGCTCGAGAAGCAGGTGTACATGACTACAAGTTGACATCCACCAGATTGTGCACTTTCTACTCACACACCTGGCGCCAGGGCTAACAGCAAGGGCCAAGTAAGAGTCGCTGGGCTTTGGGGAGCCTAGGCTCCTCAGCAGCAAGGCCAGCGCTCCTCTCAATGCAGCGGTATCCTTACAAAGGCTGGCAGGGAGTGGACAGCAGCCTGCCGCGACAGAAGCATCGCTGCCCTGGTGTTGCCGGTAGGCAACTAGAATGGGCGGCAGCACCTTGTCTGCACGCACTTTCACACAACTGCTTGTTGCCACAAGTGAACATGCCTCTTGAACTAGCAAGCTGCATAAAAATGTGCACAAGAGAGACTCTCAATCCACAGGCAAGGCCGAAGCACAGCGATCTGTCACCCAAGGGGCACCAACCTGCGACTTCAACAGGTGACATTCGCCCATCAGGTTTTGCCACGACTGGGCCGTACGCTGCTAACCACTGCTGCCGTAGTTGCCGCCTCAAGGCCTGCCGTGCCACTGCCCGCCTCCATGCCCTCTGTATGCACAGCGCTCCAGCCTGCTGGCGCTTGGCAGCTTGCCGCTGAGTGCGTTCATCCTTGGCTTTGTTGAGGTCAGCGGCTCTGCAGGGCAAAGAGCCACCTTTCATGTCACCACCTTGGTTAGCTGAGCTGGGCTAACGCGGCCGCCAAAGCGATATGTGCTCTCACCTGCTGGTTTCCTGTTTGGAGGCGCCTCGAAGAGTGACCTTACTACGCCTAGCAAGCCCGTCAAAGTCCATAAAAGCAACGAAGGCACCCAGGTGAGGTCCCACCCTCAAAAGGCCCTCAGCAAAGTGAAACACAGCAATCAGTCTAGCAGCTAGTACTGCTGTCCCCACTTGCGAGCACTGCAGCAGAATTGCGCCCTGCCCGGTTGCTGAGCTGGCAAAGCATTGATCCACCAGTTTCACAAGTTTCCTGCCCTGCATTGTGTTGCCGTTCTGACAGCATTAGTTAGTACGTGCCTGGTTTGCCGCGCAGCTTGTCATGCTAGCTAACTCTCTACGTGCCACCAGACCAGCCACCGCGGTGATCAAGAAGTCTCTGCACCCGGCAACTACAAGGCTATCGTCCAGGATCGCCTTTGCAAGGGCCACGACCTCCAGTGCCTCTCCCACCATGGTTGCTTCCACTGCCGTCAACGAGGTCCGGCTACACCCACCTACCTCCTGCTTATTTGCCGTTTTGTTGACTCTCTTTGTAACAGCAAGTAGGGCAGCGGGAGCTGAAGGAGGGGCTGGCAGTTGTGTGTTGACAGCAGGCAGTGACAGCAGCAGCAAAGGGGGTGCAGGTGGCTTCTGTGGCCTGGAAGCACCCTCAGCGCCACCCCCTGATGACATCCACCCACCCGGCAGCGCCCTGACGTCTTGCTCTAGCTGCAACCTTGCACAGACATATGAAGCCCTGGCC
The DNA here is from genome assembly GCA_001598975.1 of Parachlorella kessleri. Lineage (NCBI taxonomy): Eukaryota > Viridiplantae > Chlorophyta > Trebouxiophyceae > Chlorellales > Chlorellaceae > Parachlorella > Parachlorella kessleri. The sequence goes on along the minus strand of BBXU01001448.1, from coordinate 161 downwards.
AAGAAGCTCAAGGAGGTGTCAGCGCTGGCGGGGGTACAAGGCCTGTTGGGCTGGGATGAGATGGTGGGTGCTCCTGAGCAAGCACGAGGTCTGGCGTGTCTTTTGGATGAGGAGGCCACTGCTGTGGGAATTTAAAGTGAAAAGCGCTCCGAGCAGCTCGT
>BBXU01001447.1:0-36423 GCA_001598975.1 Parachlorella kessleri | reverse complement strand
ACCCACACGCCCCTCTCTACCCTTTCACAACCTCCTGTTGGCACAAACGACTTGTTCCCATGCACCGCACCCTGCTCGCCAATCACCGCTACAAGCAACTCTAGCTACACAACCTCGCGCCTTTACACCAGCCAGCCGTACTCAAACCACCTTGCCGCTAATCTGGCTGTTGGGTTGCAGGTGATGATGCCTGCCGGAGCCGCCGCCAGCCGTGCTGCCCAGAAAAAAGCCCTGGCGGGGGTGTTGTATGATAAGCAGGTGGACAAGGAGATTGGGGAGCTTCTGGCCAAGCTGCAGGCAGCCAACCTGGAGGAGGCGGGGCTGGACGCCTTCCAACAGGTCAGTGAGTGACTGATCTGACTACAAGGCAGTCATGTGTGCTTGGTGTTAGCCATTGCTGTCCACAGGCACGCAAACGTCTTCTATGATGGATGAAAAACGAGGTGGCTGTAGCTTGCGGGATGGGACCTTCCACTCCAGTTAAGCGGTTGGGGGCGGTAGCATAAGCATGCGTATCTATGGTGCTCTCAATCCGTCTCCCTCGGCGTGTTGTATGCTCCTGGTTCCTCTTCCGAGGTTTCCTATTGTTCCTCCCTGTCCACTGTGCCGTAGCACCAGTCTTGTGCACCCCATGCTCTAAACTACCCACGCAGGCCAACATCAGGGAGGCGGCCCGCGACTACAAGAAGGTTACTGCCGTGACTAAGGACATTGCCCAGAAGGAGGCAGAGCTGGAGTCGCATGGCTACCAGACCTGGTAGGTAGCATCCATCATTGTCCTGCGGGTATATTGGTTCTCACAGGCTGTCACCCTGCTCAAGCGACCTAGCAGGCGCCTCCGGTCCCGTCTGGTGGCCTGGGTGTCTTGTTGATATGCAAGCCCATCAGGTCTGTAGGTTACCAGGCAAAGTCATCAACAAGGTCGCTGCTGCTCTGCTGTGGTGTGGTTCGAGTATCCCTGAATGCGCACCCCTCCTGCTGCTGGGAGTACTGCGATCGAGTAATGATCTGCAGCATGGAAGCGTGGGCGAAGCCCTGGCCTGCCACGACATCCCCATGCAGCCAGCTGACAAACCTGCTGGTTACTAATGCATGACTGTTGACGAGCGCCGCCCTGCTGCCATGCAGGGTCAAGGCGCGGCAGGAGTCCGACTTCTCACAGTTTGCGCCCGTGCTGACCGAGTGGATCGAGCTGCGAAAGGAGAAAGCACGGCTGATCGACCCCTCTAGGTGTGTACCTCGTATTGAGAATTGTGTATTTGAGCAAGCCGCAAGTGCATGCTTAGTCAGTGCCAGGCGGAAAGGTTGTGCCATATGCGTTTGTTAAGACTCCAGCGCTTTTCATGCCAATCCGCGTGTGCGGAGTGCCCTGGGAATGTTAGAGGGTAGGTCGTGCAGCGCCAGAGGATGCTGACTGATAGTGTGAGGCAAGACACACGCTGGGCTTCATGGTCGGTGCAGGGAGGTCTATGACGTGAACCTGGACGACTATGAGAAGGGCATGACTGCCGCTAGGCTGGATGAGATTTTCTCGCAGGCAAGCCTCATGCTGTTCACAGCGCTCCTCTTACTGAATACGGACCACCTACAATGCATAGCGGGGCTGTGGCGTATCCCTTTCCAGCCGCTGAGCAACAATGGATATGCCAGAAAAGGAGTTTCCTAGACTGCTTCATGAGAAACCGAGGATTGCAAGAGCGTAGGTCGTGCAGAGCAATGCAGCGACAACATTGGGATATGCCAGGAAAGGACTTCCATAGACAGCTTTGTGGCAACCGCACACCCAGCTGACCTTTTAACCATGGAACCTGTTGTCTCTGGGAGCAGGTGAAGGCTGGGCTGGTGCCGCTGCTGGCGGAGATTCGCAGCAGGGGCACTGCGCCCTCTGATGCCTGGCTCAAGGGCGATTTTGACACAGAGAAGCAGGTAGGTAGGCGGAGTGCCAGACAAGGTATGGTACTTCTTAAAGAACTACTCTCAGTGCTTCATCAGACCTTGGCATGGTGTGGGTTGGCCTAGATCGCTGGGCGAGGACGGGCAGGCGGGCAAGCAGTGAGCCACGTCCCGCCACCGTTGGTGTTTGGCTAGAGAGGGGCCTAGCACCTTGGGACTTCTTCTGGCTCAGGGGGGTTGTCGATCCTCTACTGCGTAACAAACCGCTGTGGGGACGTGTAACACAGATGTTGATTGCTTACCTTACCTTGGAAAGACGTTCTTCCCCACAGGCTGCCTTGTGCCACAAGTTGGCGGTGGCGCTGGGATTTAGCCTGGAGAAAGGGCGGCTGGATGTCTCTGTGCACCCCTTCACTGGGGGTGAGTGATTATGTATGAGGCTTACTATGTGCTGGTCCAGGGAGATCGGTTGTGCGGGGACAGGAGGCAGTGGAACGGCAGTGGGTTACTTGATGACAAGACTTTAGTGGAAGCCTTCCCCGGACCGTTTTGAACCCTGGCATTCAGAAAGCAAGCAAGGGCCAAGAGAGCTTGGCCCTGGGTAGCTTTGCAAGTGCTTGTGTCTGGGTAAAGGTCATCAATGTCCAGCTTGCGGTGGGTGTGCCTCTGTCGGTCTCGGCTGTGCTGGGATGGGCGCTGTGGTGGCGGCAGGAACGCCGCCCTTGCAAATCCTCTTGTTGGGCAGTTTTGAGCCTTCGCCTGGTAAGTTGACCTCATGGAGCCCTGCTCCCTGGTAGGGAGACCCTCACAACATTTTGGGCGGTTTCCCACACGGCAGCACTTGAGGCCTTCTATTAGTCTTGTCTAGTCTAGGTCTGAAGGTTCCGACCACCCTTGCTGGTTGGTCACAGACTTGCCACACTGAGAAGTGAGTGTCAACCAGGACGCTACTCAAGGTTGGCAGTCACAAATGAGTCAGGGGGCAGGGCCTGTCATTGAGCGGTGGAGAGGTCTGGATGCTCATGGAGTGCTTCGTCTGCTGCGCCTGCTTAGGTGCCCACCCAACCGATGTGCGCATGACTACCCGCTTCAAGAAGGAGGATGTCACCGAGGGAATCACAGCCGCCATTCATGAGACAGGTGACTTAGCCACAGTGGTGCTGTATCCACTGCGCGAATCTGTGCATATAGAACTCTACGCAACCTCTCATGCCTGTATCGACGCATTAATCTTGCATGCCCGCTCTTCCACTTGTCAGCCACGTCCTTGACCCTGCACTGTGCACTCTGCAGCTGGGCTGGGTTTGTTGCGTGCCCACTCCCCTCGGCCCCCTCTGCAGGCCATCCGCTGTATGAGCAGGGTTGCAACCTGTAGCTGGGTTATTTGTCATGCTATTTGTCATGTGCGCGCTCCCCTCAACCCCCTCGTGCAGGCCATGCTCTGTATGAGCAGGGCCGCAACCTGGAGTATGATGGGCTGCCTGTGAACTCGGCCATGGGCATGGGCGTGCACGAGAGCCAATCGCTGCTGTGGGAGCGCATGGTGGGGCTGTCCAAGCCATTTGCTGCCTACCTGCTGCCCCAGATTCGAGAGGCTTTCCCTGAGGTAAGGTGGCTTTGCTTCATTCACTGAGTAGCTCGAAGGTGGGCGCGCCTGGTAAGATACCTAGTAGCCCAACTACTACACGCCTTCTTTGGGGCGAGGCATGTTCCGTGCTGATGGGTGTTCCCTGGGTGGTCTGGGGAAACCTGGAAGGAAGCGTGAAGCTGCCTGAGCCTGTGTAGCCTGGCAGGCAGGAGTGCTAGCAGACAAGAGCCCTGAGGCTGCTCCATTTGATACTTGGTGGTTCGTGTGGCCTGTTCAGCAGGCGATGCTGCTCTGCGTTGCCTAAGCTTGGCACACTGTTTGTGAATGGTGCGTGGGTGTGCCTCGTGGGGTGTGCAGTTGGTGTAATGTAGCAGTTATGCATTGCGAAATTGTCTAATGCCAAGAAGGCAGGAGCATGCTCTGTCCCCTCTTACCCGCTGCTGCCCCAACAGGCGCCCTGGGTATCCCCACAGCGTGATGCACTATACGTTATGTGGCGTTGCAAGGGCAGGTGATGCTGACGAAGGGCCTGAGAACACTCATTGTTGCACTGCTGGCTGCTTGTGGGGCCATGCAAGTTCGCAGGTTCCAACTGGCAAGACTGAGAAACGCTTTGCATTTTGTGGCACTCTGTGTGGCCATGCAAGTGCAGGTGCAGGTGCCAGCTGACAAGAGCCCTGAGGACCATTACTGACTCTGGGCGGCGAGTGTGGCCATGCAAGTGCAGGTGCCAGCTGACAAGAGCCCTGAGGACCACTTACTGACTCTGGGCGGCTGGTGTGGCCATGCAAGTGCAGGTGCCTGCTGACAAGAGCCCTGAGGACCTGTACGCTGCAATGAATATCATCAAGGACCCGTCCTTCATCCGAGTCGAGGCCGACGAGGTGACATACCCCATGCACATCATCCTTAGGTAAGCCCCTTCAAGGTGTCATCCTAGCAGTCCACATCAATGTGTGTTGCAGAGGCATTGCAATGCTGGCAGCCAAAGTGACCCACCCCGTGCTCATTATACTCAGCGAGAGCATTCGAGAGATTCAGGTATGTACCGTTGAGGGAGGGTGGTGGGGCTAGCAGTACAGGTGAGCAGCCCACCACAAGGGTGCAGTGCAGGTGCCATCTGTGTGTGGGCCGGGTGTCACTCACCCATGGGCCTAGCAGTCTGGCAGGAGGCACACCAGAGGCACTCAGAGTCCTAAAGACGCACCAGACAGTTTAGAGCTGTGTGGTGCAGATATGAGTTGGAGCGGGGGCTGCTGGACGGCACACTAAACAGTTGTGAGTTTTTCACTGAGCCTCTTTTTGTGGTGCAGGTATGAGCTGGAGCGGGGGCTGCTGGATGGCTCTGTGTCGGTGGACCAACTGCCGGCCCTGTGGAATCAGAAGATGAAGGAGTACCTTGGTAAGTGAAGCAGCAGGGTTGGAGTCATCTTTTTGGTTGGACGCTCCAAGGTGTGTGACAATCAGCTGGAAGGCCCGGGGGGTGCCAGATTGGCTGCACTAGCAATGTGCCCCATGACTTGCGTCCGTTTCCACAGTGTGCGCACCCCTGCCGATGTCAGGCATGTTGCCGCGCTCCCCAGCACTGATCCGCAACCGCGCCTCCACTTCAAGCCCTCCTACCACTCTGGGTGCTCAATCCTTCCCAAAGCTTGCTTGTTCCCAAAGCAGCATTCAAGGGACACGCGCAAGCTGGCGTGCCACTTCACCTTGTGCCAGCAAACGTTCCAGCCCCCTTGCAACTGCAGGGTGCGAGCCAGAGACTGATGCCAAGGGTGTGTTACAGGATGTGCACTGGAGCGCAGGGTAAGCTAACCAGAGGTACTACCTTAGGAAGTCGTACATATGATGTTTGAGGTATGGTGTTACAGCTGGACACGATGTGTAGTATCTGTTATCAGTGACTGATGTTGGGAAACAAATCTAGCTTTTGATAGAGGTTGGCGTTGGTGGTGAAAAGCATCATTCCAACCCTTTACTTTTCCATGTGCCGCTGTGCCCACCGGAAGGCTATCACCCAGACTCCCACTGTTTCTGCATAACATTGTGGGTGCTGATTAGCCCCCCAGGGAATCGTTGCTGACGGTGTTAAGACCGAAAGCAGTAAACCCGGTTGAAGAGCAAGCCCCGGTGCTCTGCAATGTGTTGTGCAGGCTTTTTGGCTACTTCCCTACATATCTCCTCGGGGCCATGTATGCCACTCAGATCTTCAAGGTAAGAAGCAGCCGGGGGAGGGGGTTGAGCAGTCTCCCCGATCTAAATTTTATCATGAGAGCAAAGAGGTGCCAGTGCATCTCGGAAATCCTGTAGAGTTTCGTGTTGCATTGTTGTGGAGTTGCTTCAATGTGTCTTGGAGTTGCATGGCGTCTCTCATGGTCTCCCTGCCTGCAGACTGCCAGGCCTGTTCTTGACTCTGGCTTGGGCGAAACAGTCCTTTACACCTCCTGTCTTGCAGACAGCCGAGAAGGAGCTGCCGGGTTTGTCAGACGACATTGCTGCCGGCAAGTTTGACCGGCTGCGCCAGTGGCTGAACGACAAGATTCACCGGGTGGGCAGCCTGCACACCTCTGGGGACGAGCTGATGAAGGTGGTCACGGGCTCCCCTCTCGACCCCTCCGTGTTCCTGGGCTTCCTTAAGGAGAAGTACTCTGAGCTGTACAAGCTCTGAGGTGAACCTTGTGCCCTTGGGGATGAGGTCGCAAAGGAGATGATGACTAAACTAGACTAATGGTTCCCTGGACCTCCAACTGTCCTTGTCTAGGACACATAACCCAGGCCGATATCACTTTCACAGTGCTGCCTTCCTCCTTTCCTCATAGCTATGCTTAGGTTATGGCAAAGTCGCCTTGAGTCGCCCTTCCGTTGCTACTAGCAGACACACCAAAACCACTAGTAGACACACCAAAACCACGATTTTTGCAAGTCCAGGCTTGGAAGTAGCACGGAAGTATGACGCTCAACTATTACATAACCGTACACAATCATGATGTGTACCACAAGCATAAGCTGCCATCTGTGGACTGCAGCAATTGACAAGTATCTAATATCCTAGTCAATGCATACGAGCTAAGTAGGAGTTGGCTGGGTTACATATACAACAAGTACCACAGCCTGACACACAAAAGAAATACAAGGAAGAAAACCAAAAAGAAGGGAAAACTGCCAAGAGATTGCTTGTACTGGAGCCAAGCCAAGTAAGAGGATACTGTTGCAAAGCGCTTAAGGCATTGCATACCCGCGAAAGAAAGCATAGGTAAAGAGGAGCTTGAGCCACAGGATATCAAAAGCAGCTGCACACGCACAATCAGGCCTGAGACCACAACTCTCACAGTCACCACCCTAGTCTAACCGAGCAGCCTACCCCACAGGCGATCCCACAGGGCCCATAAACAGATACGCTAATCACAGTACACGCTCTGACTCCGCCATACCCTCCTAACTGCACAACATCCACCCACATACCTGCCACAACCAAAAATATTAGTTCGTCAGCTTGACAATTTGTGCCTCCCCCAGCTCAGCATAGCGCACTGAACATGGGCCATCACGTATATCATGCCTGCGCACAGGACTCCAGCAGTTCGGAGGCTGCAGTCATGACCACAAAATTTCAAATCATGATCTGCCATGCCAGATCCGTCCCCAAGGCTTCACATAGTCCTGGCTGCCCCCCTGCTGCTCCTGCGTCGCTCGTTGTCCCACAGCCGGTGCTGGCTCCAACAATGCACCCCTGAGCGCTTCTTGGGTGCTGGGAAGCAACAAGTCGCCAAAGATGGAGGCCCATGCCGGCCCCAGCTTGTTCATGAAGTTGGGGGTGTCCTGCACACGGGCACAGAGAAGAGGGAGCTTAGGGGACTGACCAACTACCCATCCAGTCCAGGACTACCCAGACTGGCTGGCTGGGAGCCTTGCAGGCCTTGCATGGCTCACCTGTTCAGTCTCCGAGGGACTCCTGCTACAAGTCTCACACCCTTGCACAGGCAAGAAAGACATAACAATATGCCACACTCTACTTGTCATAAACTGTCCACCACACACACCGCAGGCCTCTCAACGCTAGCATCGCACCTGTACATTGGCTTGCAGCAGGCTGGCGGCGCGGTAGAGCGCTGCAAAGGCTTCCTCCAGACCTGGTTCACACTCCCCTGCATCGTGCAGCTCTTGCAGGCGCTGCGCAAGCCCAAGGTCTGAGCGAAAGCCCACAAAGGCTAACTTGTCTGCAGCGGACAATTTGGAAAACATACATCAGCCCAAGGATCTGAGGATGGGGGGGGGCCCCGCATGATCTGCTCCTATACATCCAAGGATCAGTTCCATTTGGCTGGGCCCGGAGATCACTGCAGCATAGCGCCACAGGCAAATGTGAACCCTGGCCGCACACAACAACTGCACGAAACAACTATAGCACATGCATGGGGAGTGCATAACCTGAGCTTCTCTGTTCTTGCAGGCTGCTCACCATCCCTAGCACAGCTCCTGGGCAGCAGCACAGTCTGGGAGCCAGCAGGCCTAGCACCACTCCCTGGTCGCTCAACCAACACGCTGCCAGTACTGGTGCAGTAGCTGGCTAGGGCATACAGGTCTTCAAAGCCACGCAGCCAAAGGTGGGGGCCTGCAAAGCAGTAATAAGGCTCTCCACCTTGACTGGGAGAAGCCTGCCAGTAAGATAACGCAACCCGCCGTCACGCTGCTGCTGCTCCAATCGCCAGCGTTGCACCCAGGCTACCAGCGCCAGTGCTGTTCACTGTGAGGGGCTTGCCTGAGCCGAGGACTATTTGTGATGCGATGATGTGCGTGACGTGGTCGACCCTCCTCGCCTTTAGCTGAAGCTGCCTGCTCAGGCTGCTGATGGCAGTTGGGCTGCCGAATGCTGTAGCTGCAATGGGCTCCCGGACTATGACTAGCTCAACGGCGCGGTCCGTTTGCCCCGAAGGCTGCGCTTGTGTCGCGACTGCCGCTGGGCGGAGAATACAACCCCTCCTTGCACTTGGGCGCCCGCAGCGCAGTGCAGTGTGGGGGTGGGCCGACGGTCTGGCGGTCGCCATGGGATGAGATGTTGAGCCTAACTCCTCCGCTGCAACTCTTCGCTGTCCGGCGAAGTTGAGATACATGACCCTCCACAACACACAGTCTTGATAGAGACCTTCGACTCAGCTTCTCGCGCCCGGTGGGACCTCCCTGCCAGGGCGCGCCCGCTATGTGAATTCTTGCTTCAGGTGGGCTTATTTGCCTTCTATGCACTAATTGAGGTTATATCCGCTTGATCTGACGGTCGTCCTTCTTGTTCACGTAGCAACAGTGCGCAGCGCACTTTGCACCTGGGAAAGCAGGAGCTGGTGGCATGGCGGTTGCTGGGCCACCAGCTGCACTTGCCACATGAGACAGTGCCATAATGATTGGTGATTATACCAACGGAGTGCTGACAGCTCGTGCCCTCAATCCTTCGGCTCGGCTGCACCTGTTAGACAGCCTCCCAGCAAGCAGAATTTTTTGAGCGCAGCTTGAGCAGCGACTCTGTAAAGGGTGAATGTTGAGATTCACGGTCAGCTGGGGTTCCGCCCTGACCCAAGCACCCTCTTGAGCCACTCAGCCAACAGACTGGCGGGCGCACCTGCAGGCTATGCCAGCAGCAGAGCACGGTATCAACCTGCGTGCAGTTAGCAGAGTGTATGCCTGTCTGGAAGATGAGTCCGCTGCTAGTGCTGAGCGCTGGAATAGTGCCAGAGGGCTCTATCATTGGGGAGGAGCCGCAGCGCTGGGATTTACCTGGGTTAAAAAGTTAGGCCGATGGGGCTGCTGACAATACCGCCATGCCTGTTGACAATACCGCGCTGGGTGCTCCTGGGCAGCAAGTGAGATGGTTATGCCTTTGGAAGACCTGTGCAGTCACTGCATGCTGGCTTGGCAGAAAAGCTCCAAATGCTGCCGGCCCGTGCTTCAAACTTTCCCAAGGGTCCTACTAGGTCTTATAGACCCCACCCGTTTCTATAAACAGTCTATGTAGTTAATGGGATTACAGCTTTACAGAAATGGGCAGCCAGCGAAAAGAGCAATAGAAGACCACTCCATTGGAAGGACCACACTCAGGACCCTTTGCACATGGTTTCTTGACTGAGAAACAGCTCCCCACCTGTAAGAGAATAGACCCTAGCAAAAGACCTGCTGCCTACCGGCTAATAATGGGGTTCCACGACGAAATAGAAGATTGATAGCAGCTCAACAATGCCATACCTAGTCGTCCCACACTCCTAAAACCTGGCCACCCATGGTGCATGCCTTTGAGAATTGGTACTTGGGATCCTGTGGTTTGTGGGCAAGTACATCCTGGCTTTTTGTGGCCCCACTAGAGGGACTCACGGCAGCAGGATCAGGTGGCGGTACGCTGTTAGACTAGACTAGACTAGACTAGACCATCCATGAGAGGGTCCCACAACATGCCTACATCGGCTCCCTCCCAGGCTCTCTTTCTTTCTCCACTTTCTTTTTCCACGCAGCAGCAGCATCTCCCCTCCCACATGCAGCCACAAGCTCCTTGCCAACTTCGCGTTCTGCGCCTGCCATAGCCCCAGGCTCAAGCCTCAGTTCACTCTTTCTTCAGCATGTCTGCAAGGTCGTAGTGGCTGCCACCTCTCCGCATCGCCCTCACACGGCCGGGCCCCACCCGCTTCAGAATCCGCATGGCTGTGCTGGGCATGAACTGGGTCAGGTAGCCTGCAGAGCACACCGTTGCAGGTGACACGGGTGAAGCGCATGCGCAAGTGCCTCATGCGCAGCACAGTGGCACCGCCCTGTCTTCATCACTACTGCCCTGCCTGCCTGCCTGCCTGCCTGCGGCACTACTTACCCATCAGCAAGACAGGGTGCAAAGCTATCCACGCTTCATCAAGCCCATGGTAAGCAGCTGTGGCTATGAGTTCAGCTGCCCGGGCCACAGGCACTCGCTCCTTGACTTTGTCTACCGCCACCTGCACCCACAACGGTCACATACAAGCGTTGAGCTTGTTGGCCATGGCGCTGCCCCTTGCCTTCATGTGGTGCCTGCCCCCGGGAGCCAAGGCCAGTAGACGTGTAAATCCTAATAGCGGTGCCGCCAGCAGTGAGACTTGGTAGCAAGCAGTCCTTTCAGGGGAGCGAAGCAGCCCTAGGAAGCCTCAGCCGCACCGAGAAGCAGGACACAAGTAGCGGGCGCTGCAGCGAGAACACACAGGAAGGGAAGCGGTCTAGCAGGCATAACAAGCGCCCAAAAGAGGCCTTCTGGTACTTGCTGCACATACTCTGATGCCTGCCTGATGGGCACTCCACCACCGCTTAAGGATAGAACACTGAACAGGTCCCCCCCACCTCCCCAGCCTCACACTTACTCAGCCACCGCACCCACCCACCTGCTCTTTGATGCCTGCAGGCCCGTACACCTGCCTGGGTCGCCCCTCCCCACCCTGGGACGCTGTGACGGGCCCTGGGCAGCAGATTGTAACCCCAACGCCCCTGCGTACAAACAAGCACAGAGGCAAAGGGTGACGCCTTGAAGGAGCCTGGGGCACACGTTGCAACGATTTCCCGCACAAGATCCACCACTTCACCAGTGCCGCTCACAGTCATCACAACACTGTTTAGACGCCACTGTTGCTCCAGTCCTACAGTGCATTCACCGACCCACCAGCGAAGCCTTCTCCCACTGAACAGACTAAGACGCAATGCAGCGCGACAGCCACTACACACACCGGGGCGCCTACTGGAAAGAAATTTAAGTCACGGTGTTGCCTTCCATTTCTTTCCAGTAGGCGCCCCGGCTCACTTGTCTGCAAGCTCTGAGGCCACCGACAAAAAGTAAGCTTTCAGGCCGGTCTTTGCTGCTGAGTAGACTGCTTGACCGGCAGAAGGCACCACGCCTGCCATGCTGGCGATGATGACATGCCTGCAAAGCAGGCCCAGCAGGCATGGCACAGTAGGTTGGCAAGGGCGGGCAGTGGTCATTGGGGCCAAGCCCCCTTCTCCTTTACCCCGGGAAAAGCAGGCCCCACATACAACTACAAATGAGAAGCACATAGCGCACCGCGCGCATTTAGCATGATTAAGATTTTTGGCAGTTGACTCACCAGATTTGATAGCAGCGGCAGCAACATAGCCTCCAGCACTGAATCTAGCTAGGCAAGCATGACAGATAGCCGGCTACCCACCTGCCGCGCTGCTGCTGGATCATGGCTGGGAGGGTGGCTCTGCAGAGATTTATGGGACCCTGCAGATTGAGCTTGATTAGCGCGGCAGCCACCTCTGGGCTTGTCTGGTCGGCGGCCGCATGCTGCGAGGCACCTGCAGAACAAAAACCAAGCCGGGGGTTGTTTTCTGCTCCACCGTCCCTATCTCTGCATGGGGTAAGGGGCCTGCTTAGCTGCAGAGCTGCTGCAGTCGCCACTATGGGTGCTGGCCTTCCGGAAAGGAATCGCTCCAGCTTCAATTTGGCATCCACGCTGAGACACACATTAAGACACACAGCTGACAAAACGATACCCAGGTGAACAATTGTAGCTCCACCACCTATACCCCAAAGCTCTTATACCATTCCTCAGGGTTAGGTGTTGGAATGCTTTTATACCCTCGCCCTCAGTCAAGAAACAAACCTTCCCATGTCCCGTGCACTAGTCCACAAACCGCCCACAACACCAATTTCAAGCCTCACCTGCGTTGTGAATAACATAGTCCACCCCCTGGCCATCAAAGGCGTCAAAGGCCTGCTGCGCTGCTGCCTCCAGCTGGCTAGGGGGCCCCACCAAGTCCAGAGGCAGCAGTACAATGTTGTCGGCGGGGATGTACTGCCTACAAGCCTCCTTGACTGCCTGCAGGCAGTGCATCGTAATGTGTTGCAAAGTGGTACCTGTACCGTGAAAGGCACCTGCAACTGGCGGGTTGCCTGGACCGCAAGGGGCAGCCAATCCATGAAAGCCCAGAGCCCCTGCTGAGTGGGATCCAAACCCCAGTGCACTGATATCACATTCAATCCACCGTCACAGGCTACTGTTGGCTCTCTTAACTGGCGCTGAAGCCCCCCACTGTCACAGCCTAGCTTACAGGTAGGCCAGATCATTAAACAACAGCCCGTCCACTGCGCCTCTGCCATGCTTTGCGGCCTCACCTCCAGTTTCTCAGCCGAGCGCGAAGACAGGATCAGTTTGGCACCCTTGTCAGCCCAGTAGCGAGCTAGCACCTCCCCAAGTCCCTGTAAACATCCCACCCAGTGCTGTTTTTCTGATTCCTTCAAGTTCCCGCCCTTGTGGAACTAGCAGTGGCGACTGTCAAGCCTTGTGGGGCTACTTTGTTACAACTGCGCAGCTGTTTTAGTCAGACTGCACTGGCTTGTTCTCATGCAGGCCTTTGAAATTGCTATACACAACACCAACTCTTGGCTTAGCACGAGTGCTGTACTATTGCCTGCTATTGTGTAATTGCCCCTGCCCGGACAAGCAAAGCAAGCCAAGTGTAACAACTGCTGATTGCAAGGGGCTGACTCTCACCTGGCTGGCTCCCACAATCCAGATCACTTTATTTTTGAAGGCGCCTGCCGGTGGGCGGGATTTGGAGAGCAGGCGCAAGTCAGCGTCAGCCCTGCAACAGTGCTTGCAGGCAGGGTCGGACACCTGAGGCACTGGCTGCTGTGTAGTCCAGACATTAAGATACTCATACAGCGCCAGCCCACCTGATAAACTTTATCACTTGATATGCCAGGTAGGCCACCCCAAGAAGGCCAGCGAGCTGCCATAGCATCACTGGCTGCATAGCTGCTGATCTGCGTGCCACCGTCACCAAGGAAGCTGAAACTGCAGCGCAGCAGAGCTGTGTTGCAGAAGCAGATCCTCGACGCCGGTGGGCTTGAGGAGAGTGCCTTAGGAGAGTGCCAGTGGAGGGCAGGGGAGGACGATGATCATGTACAAGCAGCACCCCTGCACAAGCTGGGGCATGCAAGGGGACCATAGCAAACCCTTTCTGTATTCTTCATCAAGCTGCTGTGTGCCAATTGGCTTGTGGGCGGGAGCGCCTATAAGTGAGAAATAAACAAGAAATCGCCCTCATCTATGCTTGCTCACCTTCTGCACACCTGGTTGGGCTGGCAGCATATCTCATTAGTAGATTAACGGCAAATAAACGCAAAAGAGGCGGGGGGGGGGATACTGACTAATCCTTCCACCAAAGTTGTCATCGGGCACAACATGGGGACTGCAACTGCATGCTAGTTCAATTCCAGCTAAGAAGTGAGCCATGGGGCCTTGAACAACAATCTTCGGCATAGTGTGCAACCAGCCTCAACTGCTTTCTGTTGCTGTTGATCTGTGCTGGTCTGACTTTCACACTTTTCCGACTTGCTGGGGCCTGGTATCTTCCTGATTGTGTTGTGGAGGGTGTCGCCGCAGCCATGGCTCTGAGCCGCGATATGTCTTTGAACCTCATAGCATGGGCAGGCAACGTCCTGTCCTCTGTAGCAATTGTCTTTGTCAACAAGGTAAGTGTTGTTGCTTCTGCCTGCCGTTGACAGTACCGCCCTGTTAACGGGCTGACGCAAGCCCTGCGTCCATCACCCATTGTTGTGGTGCTGCGTACGTGCACGATAGACTTTGACAGATAGACGTTTTGAACGCAGATATTGATGGGCCGGAAAGGCTATGGCTTTGCGTATGCGACCACCCTCTCTGCACTTCATTTTCTGGTATCAGGAGCCACCGTGCGGCTAACTCAGCCGCAGAACAACAGCCCCAGCGGCAAGGGCAGCAATCGGATGCCCTTGCAAGGTGCGTATGGCGCACGCGACGTATATGTAAACGCTTTAGCAGGGCAGTTTGAAGCCTGGGCTAAAGCCTGGGCACCGTCGTGCAAGGTTTGGTAGCTGCTCAGCTACATTGCCTTCAAGGTCGATCGTCAAATAATGCTGCCCAAAGCTTGTTGCACGCAGACCTCGCCTTTTTCACATTTGTGGCTGATGCCTCAATTATCACCCTCAACCTTTCACTCCTTCTCAACCCGGTCTCGACCTACCAGGTGCGCTGGCTTTCTTACTTTCGAGCGTGCCAGAACCTGGTGGTGGTGCTGGTGCCACTGAGCGAGCGGCCTGCAAGGAGATGGACCAGTTTAAATGGCACTCTTTCCCTGCACATGTGGAGAATTGCCTGTCTGCATTGCATTTCTTCTCCGCTTTCTCGTTGCTTGAGCAGAGTGTCTTTTGTTGCAGATTGCTAAACTCCTCATCATCCCCTTTGTCTGCCTCGTTGAGCGCTTTGTGTTTGGGCGCATCTTCAGCACTCAGGTCATTGGCACCATCCTCATGGTGGTCTTCGGAGTTTCCATCGTGTGAGTGTGCCTCTGCCTGCATAGACTGCCGGTTGCCATCAGCAAGAGGCGGCAAGGCAGCGGTCTAGGGTTTTGTTGTGGCATTGCCAAGTTCACTGTGTGGTCACGTCAGGTCTGCAATCATTGACTCAGTTCTTGGCATTGTGCCAAGTTCCATTGTGATAACCGCAGTAGGTAAGGTGCACCTGCATCTGACTCAGGCTCCTTGCCCCACTTTGGGATGCAGGACTCTTGAAGAGATCTCCTTTGATGGCACCCCCCTGGGCCTCATGATTGCGGCCGGGTCTGTGGTGTCCAGCGGCATGCAGCAGATCCTCGTGCGCACCATGCAGAAGGTGCACCAGCTGCTGTAGCACTTGGTATCGCAGTTAAGAGGCTGCAATCACCCTGCTGAGTATTGATGGCTTTGTTAGCAAAGGATGGGCGAGGGAGCTGCACAGGAGGGAACATACCTCCCACATACGCACAGCTCTTGGTCCGTCTGCCGCTGTTCAATACAGCCCATTATGAAGCTCCCCTGCCCCCATGTGCCTGCAGAAGCACAACCTGTCCTCCAATGAACTGCTCGGAGCTACTGCGCCTTCCCAGGCCGCCTCCCTGCTGCTGTTTGGCCCCTTCATTGACAAGCTGGTCTCCTCCACCTGGGTCTTCTCCTACTCCTTTTCGGCTGGCGCCCTGGTCTTCCTGATGCTGTCCTGCGGGCTGGCGGTGCTGGTCAACATCTCGCAGTTCATGTGCCTCGGCAGGTTCACTGCCGTGACCTTCCAGTGAGTCGGCAGCCTGGCTGGGTAGCCTGCTTTTGTGGGAGGTTGTGTGCGCCGGGGTGGAAGCTGCCGCTGCCGGTTTGGCGGTTCTCATCAACACCCGTGCTTGAGTGCCCTGTTGGGCCTATATGAGCCTCTTTTGTGCGCTGAGTTCGGGGGCGAGGCAGGCTGGGTTAACAGTTGGCTGCAAAGGGGATGCATGCCCATGTGTGGATGTTCAAGTGGGTGCTGCAGGTTGTTGTCCTGCCAATTCATGCCGTTGTTATTTGGGACCACCATCTTGACGTACTGTTGTACAAGTCCGGAGGTCTTGGGTGTTGTTGCATGACCCTGGGTGTCTGCTGGGTAGAGCCGCCAGTCGGATTGAGCTTGGAGTGGTCAGAGCCTCACAGTGCCACCGTTGCCGACTGGTTCCGAGCATGGTAGCAGTGTATATGACGAGTCTGCCACTTCTGCGTATGTGATGGCCTTGTGAGCTGGGTGTTGGTGAGTCTGTCTCCTTGTGTGCAACCCCTGTGTAGGGTGCTGGGCCACGCGAAGACCATCCTGGTGCTGATGGGCAGCTGGCTCTTCCTAGGCGAAACCGCCTCCACGAAAAAGCTCTTCGGCATGGTGCTGGCAGTGGCGGGGATGGTTCTCTACGGCAAGGCCAGCATGGCGCAGGCGCCGCCGCCGCCGCCGGTGGTGCTGATGACTAAGCAGGCATCGGGGCCTGATGCGGAGGAGGGAGAGCCGCTGGTCATGGGGCCTGGTGGCAATGGCAAGGAGGGGGTCTTGGGAAGCGGGCCTATCAGCAGGCATTGATGTGTGGTGCTGGGCGTGGCAGTGGCTGTGGCTGAACTACTCTGCTCATAGCACAGCTTCAATACCTGGTTGCCCCTAGTGCTGAGTAAACAGGCCGGGCCACAGTGGCTACAGCTGCCCAAAAAGCAGGGCTTTTGTAGCTGGCAGCCTGCCTATGGAGCGCTAGGAAGGATCCCTGAGGAGCATGATTTTTGCAAGCTCGGAAGCATGAAGCGACTGGGTTTGTGCAAGTGATAGGTGTTGATAAAGAAGCCCTGTGAGCAAGCACCAATGCCCGCAGGCTTGATCAACACCAATGATGTGTTGCAGCAGGGAGCGGCCCTGGCAGCAAGTATTGGTGAAATGGGCAACTCACGACGTGAAGTTGATAGTGGTTTCCTCTGACGGGGGTAAGAGAGGGACCTTTCCGCGAAACAGGTATACACCCCTTCTGTTGTGGTTATCTCTCTCCTGTCACTGAAGTTGAGCTTATGATGTGTGAGTTGTGTACCTGAGAATTATATGATGTACCAGCACTACGCACACAATATAGGTGTCCTTGAGCCTAGTTGTAGTCTGACCCTGCTTAGTGATATACTACATGGTGGCCACTTTTGTGGGACTCCTCAATCGGACTGATAGAAGCCATGCAGTACGGGTATTGCTGGGTGTAAGAAGAACATGTACATGTATGCGTTAATAAGGCGCATAGCTGTCAACCACCAAGCAGGCGCAGCAGCAGATAGCAACCTGGAACAACTCCTGCAGGATCCTACCTGGCTTCGCTGCACAGGTCGTTGGACACTTTCGTGCAGCCGATGACGAATCACTGAAGACCCGTGGGCTGCGTTCCTCTGGGCTGAGAACCCTATGGTCTGGTAAGCGTGATCAGGGATGCTGCTCACTCAGAGTTGAGGCGGGGAGGCAGCCGTGGCTGTGATCCCCTTTTGCAAGCTTGCCCAACCTCAGCCGCTCTGTTTCGGAAAAGCCAGAGAGCAACACACTAAACCTCAAGCTTGCCTCTTGCCTGCAGGCTGCGGTCTTTGCACAGGCAGGTGGCAGGGACAGCCCAGCCTCGTGGCTGTGCTCTGGTTCCTGCTGCTGGCCTGGCAGCACCTCGTACGTGCCGCAGGCTGTTCCGAACAGCTGAAGCACGATCTCCTCCTGCCAACAGGCCACAGCAGGTGCTTCTCTATGCCAGCGCGCAAGGTAGCAGCAGCAGCGGCACAGCCAGCAACAGCAGGCATAGCAGCAAGCCTGCAACGCCGCTGCAGCAGCGGCTGGCAAAAGCAGGCGTCGCAGACTGGCAAAACTTTGGGTCGCCTCGCTACAGTGATTTGGCCGGCGAGCCAGAGGTTAGCGCAGCAGCAGCCAGGATATTGGAGCTTCATCAAGAGGGCTTGGCAGCGGACGACATGGAGCGTCTCCTCCAGCAGCCGGGCAGCCCTTGGTCCTGCGACTTGCAGGCAGTCTTCCTGCCCAACATTGCCTTCCTGCGAGGCCTCCTCCTGTCGAGCGATAATGCCAAGGCTTTCAGGGGCATGGATGGCAGTGGGCGGACGCTGCTGGGCCACCTGTTGTGCGAGAACCCCGCTTGCTTGGCGGGGGTTCTCACCAGCCGCCCAGCGCAGTTGGGGGAGCTCCAGGCATGGCTCTGCGGTGAGATTGGATTGTCTATCGACCAGGTCGCTTACGAGGTGGGGAGGCGCCCGTCGTTCCTTCTCTGGCCCTTATATGCGGCCCAAGAGTGTTTTGTGTACCTGACACAGGAGCTACGTGTTACAGCGGGTAAAGGCGCCGAGCTGTTGCTCGATTCGCGCGTGTTCGAGTCTTCGCCAGGTTCCCTGGCTAGGAGGTCCTCCCAGATGGCCCAGGCGCTCAACCTATCCTCAGTTAGCGCCTTGGGGCCATTGGTCTCAAAAGTTTCAAGCATCCTTTGGGTTGCTCCAGAAGCAGTGGGGCCGCTGGCGAAGAACTTGGATGAAATGTTTGACCAGAAGGGCGCCGGGGTCGACTTTCTAGTGAAATACCCTCAGTTCATATATTGGAGAGAGAGGCTCTCTGCAGTCAAGATGCTGAGCGGTGGTTGATCGGGCTAGGTGCGGATGTGGGTCGTGCGAGGGAGCTGGTGTTCAAGTATCCGCAAGTGTTGTTTGATGTGTCGTGCAAGCCGTTGTGTGATAAGTACGGCAACTCATTGCAGGAGCTTAAGGTGTTGTGCGCTTACGAGCACCTAGGGCCGGCGGTGGCTAGGTTTCGATACATGGATGGGTTCGACCAGTACGAATTAGCGTGCATGGCCAGCCGCCTGGCCTTTATGCGGCACCTTGGGCTGCCTAACCCTGATGACTTGATATTGGTTGGGAAGTTCTTGGAAAATGTCCTTGCAGCTGGGGGCAAGGCTGCTGGGAGGGAGGGCAGCCCAGATGAGTTTGTTGGGTGGGTGGCGGACTTGTGGCAGAGCAGGGAGTGGAATATTGGGGGGATGGGCGAGGCAGTTGTTGATGCTGAATGTTGGTTGCTTGGGCTAGGTGCGGGTGATGCTCATGCGAGGGAACTCGCGGTGAAGTACTGTAAAATGTTGACTGAAGAGTCAGGCAGTCCCTCGCGCCAGCTGAAGCTGCTGTGGGCGTATGAGCACCTAGGGTCGGCGGCGGAGAAGCTGCGGTACATGGATGGGTTTGAACGGAATGGGTTACAGCGCATGGCCAGCCGGCTGGCCTTCATGCGGCACCTTGGGCTGCCAGACCCCAGTGACTTGATGTTGATTGCGAGGAACAGGGATTCTACTTTCCTGGCAGCCATGGGCAAGGCCGCTGGGAGGGAGGTGAGCCCTAGTGAGTTTTGGGAGTGGGTGGCGGAGTGGCTGCGGACCCCCGAGGGGAAGCTTTGGGGCGTCGGGGTAGAAAGGCCCTATGTTCCAAGCAAGCGCCCAACGATATTTTATTCTCGAGGGCAAGGGCGGAGGAAGTGGTACAGGGGTCCCTCACATAGCGCGGCCTGGTAGCAACAGAATGGTTGAGGTGGACCCATTCTGGTGGCGAAACAAGCGCTGAGGGACGGACTGCTGTGTTAGGTGTCAAGCTAGGTGCAAGGTCTGCCTGAGCACCATGTTTGTTTTGTTCTGCATGCCTTGTGGCGCCATGGCAGCTTACACCTCTCTGGCATGATTCAGCCTCTGACTTTCACAGCTGCAGCGCGCTGACGAAACAATATTTTTGAACTTGGATTGGGCGGTGCTTACACCTTGTTACCTTTCCAACTCATGTTAGGCTGCAGCACGGTTAGGCTTTGTTATATGGTTGGGCTTGCAGAGGCTGTGCACCCGGCATATAGCGGTACGCACCAGCGGCAATGCAGAATATGAAAACGCAGCTTGCATGTACAACCATTACTGTTGTGGTTGTGTACAGTGCTGTACGTCTCTTTCTGTTGTACCACGGCCTGGACAATTCAATCAACACCGGGTGCACATATGACATTACATTACACAAGTTCAACATCCACGGAGCCAGAAGAACATTGCCAACAGAAGCAATTACATTGCTACAACGAACCGCCGCACTGGCTGGTCACCACGAGTCCTTACAAAGTGCCAAGTAGCAACCAGTACCTCTTGAGGTTCTATCACGCAAGGCGCCAACGTGCACAACATAGCTCCTCACTTGCCAGACTTGCCTCCTCTCAACACCTAATATCTACACTAAATTTGTTGGTGTTACAAGCAAAAGGCCCTTACAGACTCCACCAGCCTCATGGCCTGACTGTGACTGGTGGCACCCCAATCCCTTACACATGAGACGAGTCCGGAATATCCATTTGCCTCCAGTCCAGCCACTACACAGCTACCATATCCTCTGCGCTACATGCTACCATTCATAGAACCAGCAGTTGCATGCCCATCAGAGACTCACAGCAATCAGGGCATGGCACGCCTCACCAATTCTATTGCTCCTGCCCGGTCCAGGCCTCCTGCCCCACCCGCCTGCCCACCCAGCAGGCGCATCAAATCTTAGACCTGGCCTTGCTCTTGTCGATCAGCGTCCTCATCCACCGCTGTGCGATCTGCTTGGCCACTGGGTCGTTCACCAACAGGATCTGCATCAAGTCAGGGTGGCAGATAGGGCAAACAGAGTGGAGGTACGGGCATACTGGGCAGGCAGAACCTGCATTTGTTGCAAGCCAGCCAGTGTGTGCGTGCGGACTTGTGCAATGTCACAACAACCCCACGGTGCCAGCACCGAGTTTGTTGACGAGAACATACACAAAGCCACTCCACACCCAGCGTGCACTCCAGCAAGCAGTTCGCACTCCGGGGTCTGGGTCCACCCCAGCCAGCAGAAGGGGCGCCCATGTTGGGCCACCCAAGGTGGGGACAGGACACAGGGTAAGAAATCTTACAGGCAACAAGGTGGCCAGCACAATCTGGCAAAGCCTAGATATCTTGTGCCTTCCAAGCCTTACCATGCATCTGCAATACCTCTATAAACAACACGTTTTTCATACGCTCAGCAAGGCCCCCATCCTCGCTCAATAATGAGCACCTCTTGGTGGGTGATGTGTAGCCAAGCGCACAACGCCAACCCACAGTGCTGGTGCAGCCTCTCACTCTTGGTGCCGTATTTATACATCTCAGCAACAATTTTGATGGGGGCCCAAGGCACGCACCTGGTGTGAGTTTTCGGCAACGAGTGCTGTTCTCAGGCTCCCACCGTCGGCCACAGAATTGAGCTGCTCCTTGGTCAGCTGGAGGCCCTGCAGAAGGTACAATGAGGGCAACAGAAGGGCGAATGAGGGCATGACTAACGAGTTAAGCTGCTCTTTGGTCAGCTGGAGGCCCTGCAGGAGGGACAATGAGGGCAAGACTGACACCACGTCGCCGGTACTCCCACATCGGGCATGACAGCACAGCACAGCCCCAACGGCCAGGGCTTGTGGGCCAGGCGACAGTCCAGGCAACAACAAACACACATGTCCCAGAGGTGTTGCCATTGACGCCACTTGACAGCCTTGTGCACATGCTTAAGCTTGCCCTCCATGACATGGTGAAAGGCGCACTCATATTATCTCTGATCAACCACAAGCAGTACCACTGCCACCTTTCGCAGCTGCAGTTGGCGCTGCCCTGTACAAAAATGTTGCGTTTGAAGGGGTGCCTCCTCGACAACTAACCCTATACACAACACGCACAACATGCCGTAGGGAGCCAGCCGCACCTTTGCAGTGCACTGCAGCATCTCTTGCGCAAGCTTGCGGGCGGCCTCCTCAAGAGCAGTGGCATTATCTGGCACCAGCTCATTCACCAACCCCACCTGCAGGCCATAGCAGGTAAGCACATGCTGACCAAAGACTGCCACCGCGCGTCTGTGCAAGGCAAGACGCTTGAGCTGGAGGCCATGCCCCACCTGCATGCCGGTTAGGGTTATTCATGGTTAGGGTTAGGGTACCAGCCCCACCTGCAGACCGCAGCAGGTAGACACTTGCTGACCGCAGCCCAACCATTGCGCGTCCGTGTCATGCAACTGGTCTGGCCTAGAGGCCCATGCCAAACACAATAATTCCCACCCTTGGTCAGCAAGACCACCCAGCCCACGATGGAAGGTAAGGACAGGGCGGACAGGGAAACCATGCGTTGTAAAGTGAGTGGGAAAAGGCGCAAAAGGGCGGTCAAGGGGCAAACATGTCAGGAGCCTCAGTGCTGTGACAGACGCCAGGGCCCTGTACCTGATACGCCCGCTCAGCTGCAATGGGTCGCCCAGTCAGGAGCAACTCTGAGGCGATGCCCAAGCCAGCCACCCGGGGGAGAAAATAGCTTGTGCCCATATCCGTGCCTACAGCCATGAAAACCCCGCCTCCATGCTTTTGCAAGTGCCCGAGACATTAGCTAGTAGGGCAACAGCAGGCAAGCCAAGGCAAGGACTGCAACCCACAGGAGGGCAACTTGTCACTTGCCACAGAATGTAGCCACATGCACGCTACAAACTGCATGCACCAACAACCACCGACTCTTTCGGCAAGGCAAACCCCAAGCCAAGGACTTTCACAGGGCCACCTCCCAGGGGCTGCCCACCTGTCAGGCCCAGCTTCACAAAGGCGGCATTAAACCTGCTGGACTGGGTGGCAATGCGAACGTCTGAGGCCAGCGCAAATGCAAACCCCGCCCCGCTGGCAGCACCCTGCAAACATTGGAATGGAGCAGTGTTCAATCATCCGAAGGCCGCATGCAGCTGCTGTTGCCGGCCCCACAGGCACGAGCGCAACTTCGCAGCTGCGAGGCCTTACACAGAATCCAGGTGGCATCAAGGGCCAGCAGGCTTCCAGCGGTCCTTGCACACCAATACTGACCAACACACCCACATGTTACCTGCACTGCGGCAATGATGGGCTGCGGCACCGAGCGGAACTTCTCTATCAGCCTGCTCAGCAGCTGCTGGCTCCTAATGTCATGGTAGTCCCATGCGGCGCCGCCGATGCCTTGGTCAGCAGCCTGTGTGCCAGAGCAGCTGAAGAAGCCTAGAATGATATTGCCTTCCGCTGTGGGGTAGAAACGGGACACACAAGGTTCAATGCATGAACTCACTGAGTGTCAAGGCTGCCATCATGCACGGCAACGTGAGAGCGGGTACCACCCCTTGAGTCACTCTCCTTGTACACCGTACCAGGGACTCATGCACAACAAGCAGAAAGTACCGCGTTACAGCCACAAAGACCCTTCTTAGCAGCAAGAGGTCTATCGGGTATCGCCACCTAGGGCCCTTGGAGGAGCAACAATACTAGACATTAATATTGGCCTGGATGCTGAGGCAGGGTAACAAATACCCGGTCCTCCATTAAGAAATTGCCCCTACCACCCCCCAAGGAACCTTCACTGTCGGTGCACTGGCTGTGCAGACCACCACCACCGTCACTGCCAGGGGGACCTACCTTGATGTCAACCCCCCCACTGAATGCCCTGCCCCCAGCTCCCCTGAGGATGACCACCCGAGGGAAGTCAGGCTCTAGGCTCTCAAGCATGCTGCTGGGGTGATGAAGTGAGTCAAACACAGTGTGCTGCACGACACAGGAAGTAGGTACTGAGACAGGCATCAGACAGAGACCAGCGTGACGGTGGGGCCATAATTTTGGGGTGTTGTGGGAGAGAGAAACAGCGCAGCAGAGTGAGGCAGCAAGCATTCCAAGCCACTAGGAGGCCTTGCGTAAGCAGACGCACCGGTAGGTTTTGGCATACTGTGCTACAACCGATTATGCATGCAAGGTGACGGCCTCATCCAACATCATCTCTCAAGTTCCCCACCCACGCAAGCCACCGCCCCAGCATCTCTGGAACACCTTCTTAACTCACCAGCTCCTCCAGCATCTCCTGTCAGCAGAAAACAGACACCATGTCTCAGACGGTAGGAATGGATTACCAACCATCCTTGCAATTGCCAACTTCACTGTGCCACCGCACCAGCCAGGCTTGATACCAAGCCCTCCCTAACCTGGGCTGGTTCCGCTGAAAGGCAGCTAACGAAGCAGTGGGGCCTCAACTCTGGCCAGGACCTCCCAAGCCCTGGTATATGCGCTGCTACTAGGAAGGCCACTTTGAGCTCACCATCGACACAGCATTGTAGGCTTGCGGCCTGTTGAGCGTCACCCACAGGATGGTTCCGGCAGCACTACGCTCTTCCTTCAAGACCAGCGTTCGGAACTCCTCTGCATGCGGAACCCAGTGCTTTCGTGTTTCTGGTTATGTTGCTCTGCGAAGCTTCAAAGGGCACGACAGAAGCGCTGGACTCAGCACCTGCAGGCATGTCCGAGTTGTCCTTGAACGCCATCGTACCAGGGTTTGTGATCGGGCAGCAGGACTCTCTCCTGCTTCCTACCGTCGCACCTATGGGAAGGTCCCCTTAGCCAATGCCACGTCACTTGCGCCTTCCAGCAGGCAAAGCAGGCTTGCCGCGCCATTCATCTCCTTTGGCATCTGTCAGGCGAGGTCCATAAGGCTGGATGGTCCAAGCCAAACCCCCATTCTCAGCACAACACAGCAAGCCTTCCTGCCTGGGTTAAGTGCTAGGCGCTGGGGGCTGGCTGCAAGAGTGAGCTAGGTGCATGGCTACTATGTCGGTATGAAGCTCCTGGAAGCGTACAAAGTTGTAAGAACGCCTGAAGTCCCTGCTTTCACAAGTTGACGTCCAAGTTGTTTTTCTTTCTGGGCTCAATTCCAGGCTGATGCCATATAATGTTCACGCAAAACAAGCAATGTGTCAACCCCGCACGGGCCTTCACGAAAGGAAGTTCCCCACGACGGCACGGGCACATAACAAGTAAGAGAGCAGTACAGACTAACATCAGCAAGGTACTCTTAACAGCAGCACCGCCAGCAAGGGCACAGTATTTGCTAATTATCTAAGAAAGGCACATACTTGAAACTTAATGAGGCTGGCAAGCTCCTACAACACAGGCTCCTACCAACACCATGTCACTGCCACCTCTCCCAAGGCCTTCTCCCATCATCAGGCTGCCGGCTTTTTCTTTGGCTTCGGCGGCCTGAAGCCCCAGCGCTGGCCCTCGGGGGTCTGCAGCCACGCAGCCACCCACTCTGCAAACTCCCCGGCACTGACCTCCCGCCCGGCTGCCTTGCCTACCTTGGAAAGGAAATCAGGATCCCTGATGTTGGCTATGTATGTCAAGCCCCCAGGGTCGGGCAGTCCTAGGTGCCGCATGAAGGAAAGGCGGCTGGCCATTCGATGTAGGCTGCGGCTGAAAAATCCTTGGCTCATCAACTTGCCCAGGGGCCAGCCTAAATATTCACGAGCCCACTGCAGCTTTTGCTGCTGCACTGGGCCCTCCAAATCCTTCAAGAGCAACTCCGGATATATACTTACTAGCTTCCTAATTGCAGCCATATTCAGCCCTAGGTCAGAGAGGGACTGAACAGCCTTTCCAATCTTATGCGCGGGCAAAGTTGCAAGCATCGTGGACTTCAACACTAGCGCCACACCGGCGCCTTCCCGACCCAGAAAACCATCCAGCTCATCAAGCATAGCTGGCAAACCTGACAAGTCAGTTTTCAAAATCCTCGGGTTTCTCACAAACACAGCAACCGCCGCTGTATGCGATATGTTTAGCATCTGGGCCAGCTCTTGTAACCTTCTGGCCATAGACTTGGGCTTAGAGCCGAACAATGTTGGGTAATTCAGAAACAACTCGATGCCAGTCTCCCTTGACAGGCACAGTTCTTCCAAAAGGTAGGTAAAGACGCATGTGACATTACCCAGGGGCAGATATATCCCTTGCGGATATTTCAGCACTGCCACTGCCAGCTGTTTGCGAGACAGCCCCAGCTCATCACATAGCCACGCCTCCAGCTCCGCTATGAGAGCCGGGCTGCGGTTGAGGACAACTCCCATATCAACGGGCTGGTTGCGCAGCAGGCGGCCCAGAGGTGTCAGTCCCTGCGGTTCATAGGGAGACCGCACAATCTTTTCGGCCGCCAGCAGGCCCCGCAAGTAGGCCATATTGGGCAGGAACACTGCCTGCAAGTCGCTGGTCCAAGGGCTGTTTTTGGCATCGAACAACCGCTCCACGTCCTCAGGCGCAAGCCCCTCTTTGCACAGCTCCACAATCTTGGCTGCTGCACTGTCAATGCCTGGTTGTGTCCTGAGCTCGGCGTAGCGGGGATGGGTAAACGCGCGCCAGTCCGCGAGGCCCGCCACTGCCAACCGCTGCTGGAGGGCTGAGGGCGGCTCCATTTCGCTGGGACCAGCAGGTGTGCTGAAGGCTCTGCTGGAATAGGGAAGTGGGCTGGCAGCCTGCTGATGAAACGACCTAGAGGCCCAAGGTGTCAGGAAGCCCTGCCGGGTCAGGAAGCCCGGCATAGGTGCTGCTGCCGGGGCCACTGCTAGGGCTCCTGCTGGGCCTGCACCAACTGTCCTACAGCGCCAGCTCCTGCGCAGGAGACGCATGCGGCATCAGACCAAGAATGCAAGGTCAAACGTCGGCAATCTTGTGGAAGTTGCACTCCTTGGGGATGGCAGCACCGTCTTGTGATTGGACAGCTTCCACAAAACAGCCCCTCCGTCACCCCATCCCTGACAACAGCAACGACGCAGGCAGCAACCATGGATATACCGGTGCCGGCATGCTCGGCACCCACCTTGACATGGTTACTAGATTGGTAAGATCACGAAGCAAGAGCCAGCTAGCTGCAACTGATAGCAGCCTCGCTGGGTGGTATTGGCATTTGGTGGGTCCTGGCGGGCAACTTGTACGTGTTCGTACAGGCATGCATACCATGGACCATGTCTCTGCTGGCAACTCTACAGGAGAACTTGGATGGCTGCAAGTGACAGATGCAGCGGGGCTTGGGCAAGTTCGACACAATGTAGCAGCCTTGGACCTGTGGTGGCAGGATTGGGGGCCCTTCACGGTCGACCAGGCACGATAAGGTGGACTGGTCTCTCTCAAACATTTTGACAGCTTGCAGCTGCAGCAGCCCTTTTGCACTTTAAACCTCTTGCTTCAAACGGCCAAAGGTCATCAAGAGCCACAGGTAAAAACGCAAGGGGACAGGAAAGAGTGCGTCATTTGACAAACCCTTCTTATGGCATGTACTTCCGGAGAACCTGCACGAACCACTGACAGCCCTACTGTACTATCATAAAATCAGTGCAGTGCCCCATAAAATGATGAGGGGGCGAAAGTTATACTTACAGTCGTAAGTCCGCAAATGCTGGCAACACAGTCCGTAAGACAACGCCAGACAACTTGACAGGATCAAGTGCAATTCTTGGACCCCCACAAGCTTTCCACTGAATATCATCCAGCGGGTGCCGTTGCAGTGGTAGGTACGAAATTCATAGCCGCCAGCACCCTCTGCAGCAGCAAAGTGAACTTTGAACTATGAAGTGAATTTTGAATTATTAAGTGCTCCTTAGGATGGGATGCACATGACAGTACGAGTTGGCAGCACTGTGATGGATGCCAGCTGCACTGTCAGCAAAGTACTGTATGAAGTTTGTGCTTTTACTGTTAATCAGAATCTATAGTAAAGGGGCCAGTAAGAGGGCCACTAACGGGACTCCAGCACTCTGGGTGGAGCAAACAGGGGGGGACCATCTAGAGGATGACAACTGCTGTTAGCATCCCTCCTATCTAGGCAACCAGCATGCACAATCAGCCAGTCACTGTGATGGGCTCCTGCCTGTGTGACCCGCCAAAACTGCGAAAGCAGGCTGGCTCAGAGGGACAGCAGGTTGGATGCAAACCCACCTGCCGTGTCATCTGCACAAGGCTGAGCTGCTGGCTGAGCAGCAGGGCGAACCCCGAGGTCTTCGCCAGGTCTGGATCCTCGATCACAGCAAAGCCTTGCTGCTGCTGCGACAGCCGGTGCGCCGGCGCCTCAGCTGCTGCTGTCCAGCCTGGCGGCGCCTCGTCATCTGATAAGGAGGCGCCCCCACCTGCTGCGCTGCGGCCTGCCGTACCGCCCGCTGTGGCCGCTGCGTCTGCTGTGCCCGCCGCTGCTGCCTGCTGTGCCTCGCGCTGCGCCTCCCTCTCCAGCGCCTTGCTGACAAAGCCTGCAATGCCCTGCGCCTGCAGGGTTTAACAAAGCAGGTGCTCTGACCAAGCAAGGTATTCCATCCACACTCATGCAGCTGCTTCAGTTGCCGCCATGCTACGTTTGCTACAAAAACTCTAAGACTCGGAGCGGGAGCGGGGTAGCCTTCTTTCTTTAGATAGACAAAGCAAAAGTGGAAGGGATTAACCTTCGCCCGCCACCCTGTTTCAGGCAGCGCCAAGCCGCAGAACTTCCAGCACCACCGAAGCATATCCAACCCGGCTTGAAGGGCGGCAACAGAACTGAGAGCTCCTAGCCTAGAGCACACCAGACCAAAACAGGCGTGTAGGGACCCGAGGGGAGCAAGAGGCAGTGGCAGCACAGCCTACCTGCAACTCAGCAGGGCCCAAGGCCTCGTCCTCGGGCACGCTGGCCACCCACGCCCACCCAAGCTGCTCCCCAGCCCCTGCAGCAAACCCAAGTGCAGCCCACAGACCTCAGGAGTCCTGCAAGCTCTGCCTGTATTGCCATTTCTGCAATGTGCGGACCAACACCCGTGCTGCAGCAGAGTCGCGCTGCACACGCCATGCAGCACCAATTAGCTCTGGCGCATGCACCTGCGCAAATGCTGGTCAGCCTCAGACCACAGTCTTGTATGTGCTTGCATCTGCCAGGCATCTTGCTCGCTAGCAACAAGGCATCAGCATCTTGCCTGACCTGGGTGCGGTACGCCCAGCTGGGCCATTGTCATGTACACCAGACTGAGCCAGTTGGCAAAGAGGCTTGCAGAGATCTGTTGTGGGGAACCCATGCCCGCGACGCCCACCGGAAGCACACCCCCACTCTGCAAGCAAGCAAGCGGCGGAACTGTGTCCTTGCATGCCACCTGATGGGCAAAGCGAGGCGGTACATCTCAGGACCAGAGCATATGCTGAACACGAGTGTAAATGGCAGGCCGTCTCCACGCCATGCAAAGAAGAGCGGGTTGGCAAAACAGGAGGTCTCTAGACTGCCCATGAGAGCCTTGACAAGCAGCGACCCTGCTCCATCAGTGACTCGCCAAAATACTCAGCATACAGTAGCGGACGGCACCCTAGCATTCACAGGTGAATCAGCCTCTAAAACAGATGGCGATCTTGAGCAGGAGTTGCCCCTACTTACGATGGGATGAACAGTATGGGGTGGCCATCTCACCTGGGCAAACTCTTCATCTTTCAGCTGCGTGAAAAGCTCGTCAGCTGTCCACCCTAGCCTGCAACATGCTCGCTGTGGCTCAGTCAGGGGCGTGCCAGCTTAGCACGTATCCAAAATAAGCACAGGTTGGCTACCCGTTTGCCTCCTCAGTAGACCAGCCTTTCAGGTATTCTAGCCTGCGTGCACCCCCTCAGGATATTATACTGAAATGAGAAATGTCATCCTGGGACCCCTGCAACCCCCTGGCCCCACTTACTGGTAGCAGTCGGCGACGGAGTCTATGAAGTCCCAGGTAGAGTAGAGCCAGCCCATAGCTGCGCCCATGAAGCCTATGAGTAGCCTCACAGCCGCTGCCCGCTGCTGCTCTTGAAGGCTGACGCTCTCACCAGTCCCTGCCGCTCCTTCTACTTTGCAGTTACTGCTGCCACCGCCGTCGCTGCTGCTGCCGCTACTCCTGGCTGGGTGGGCACTGGCTGCTATGCTGGCCACAGCTGCCCCGGGGACTCTCAGGCTGCCGTGGGCTGGAGGCAAGAAGGACGGTATATACCCTACCGGCCCAAACTGGCCAAAGGGGCTGCTGCTAATGCTGCTGCTGGGGGCGTCTGCATCTTCAGCATCCTCAGAATCGGATCCCTCCTCCTCTGCTGCACCGGCCTCAGAGGCCGAAGCGCTGCTGCCTGCTGCTGCTGCTGCTGCCGCTGCTGGGCCTGCTGAGGGTGCTGGGCTCTGGGTGAGGGCCACCTCTGTGGGAAGGCCCATGCCCTTGACGACCTCCAGCGTGATGATGACTAAGCGGGTGTTCTGCTGCATGATCTGCATTGCGGGGGAGGGCCCCTCCCCTCCCTCGCCCCCTTCCATCTTGGGGGCGTTTCCTGCGTAGAAACATCCGGGTTCTGCACATTGTAATGTGTTTTAGCCTGATTCCAAATACATCACGAAGCCCTAGACAGAGCACACCCTAGAATGTGACCAGCGTCATAACCAGCAGTACGAGTTCAAGACAATGGGAGGCTGGGTCGCTGCAGATCCCTGGAAGATGACAGATGCCACCCCCTGAGCACGCCAACCAATGCGCGGCATGCGCCTGCCCAGCCTTTGAATGATTTTGTGATAGGAGAGAGCCACCCAGAGCACCCGCCACGCTCTGTACCATCTGGACAGCGGTACAGGTCATAGCAACAATGGTACACCTCACAACCCCGCCCCCCAGAGACAGCCCAGGGAGCCCTACCTGCCATGCTCTGTGCCAGCTGGAGGCGGTACAAGTCAGTACCATTGAGGTACAGCGTGAAGATCTGCTTGACAAAGTTCTGCATGCCCCGAGTCATGCGGCTGCTGCCCTCTGTCAGTTCCCCGCTGCCGCCCCGCGTCTGCAGCCGCGCTGCGCCCTGCAGCCGGGCAGACTTGCTACAGGGTAGGCACGACAGCTGGGAGCCGAGGCCTCAAGCGTGATGTTAGGACCAAGCGAGCGGCATAGCAAAGGCCGCCAGGTGTAGGCACCTTGGCCTTACACACCAAAAAGAACGTGTGTAGAAAAAAAAAGGAAAAGAGAGAGAGAGAAAAGAAAAGAAAAAAGAAAAGACACACCAAAGCGCGCGCAGCAGGAGGTTCTGCATGATAATTTAAGCTTACCACACGCCTCCCTGAGGCGTAAGGTTAGTGTTTGCTAAGGCCGGGACTGGTGACATGGGCAGGTTACAGCCGTGCAGCACTCGCTCACCTCGTTGCTGAGGGGCACCCCTACTTGTTTGAGTGTCATCATGACTATGGCCACCCATGACAGCAGCAAGTCCTCATGGAGTGGCGACAGCAGCTGGCCTCCATACTCCAGGCCTGCATGCGAGGCAGCCGCCCTTGTAGGGCCAACGATGCAGCACTGAGGGATACGGGAGCAGACGTGAAGGCCGGTGAGCCTCGAGATTTTATTAGCTTTTGTTCTGTAAGATTTTTATTCATTATTTGTCAAAGGCCCCTGCAGCTCCTCCCATCCTCGGCACGTCCGCATCCGCAGCTGCAAGTAGGGCTGGACCTCCTAAATGACACCTTTCTCCAGTATGCTTGGTGGCACTGGTAAGTCCCGCCTTGAGCCTTCACAATGACCGGTTATATATATGTAATCTCAACCCATGGTCAGTGTTGACTTGACAATCATCCTGCGCCGTCATGACTAATTAGACGCCAAATTTGCTGGTTAGCCGCATGGTGGTCCGTGGTCAGCAAGGCTGTCTCACTCACCGCCAAGCGAGATGGAAAGCTTCACGTCATCTAGGGTGTATCCTGCCCGGTACATCTGTACCACTGTCTCTACCAGGCACTTGGCTGCAAAGAGGGCCTTGCTCTGCAAACAATCGCACAGAGAGTGTGCAGCCCTTTCTACTGGTGGGTTGCAGGTGCCAAGTTGGGGACCAAGGCTGGACGCATCTGAACATCCACTCCCCAGGGCTGTAAAAGTGTGCACACTGAAAAGCTTTGCTGGGAGCATTGTCGAGAGATACTGTTTGACACCTGCATCGGCCCTGGTTGCATGCCACCCAAAGGTAGCCCACAGATCTCGCAAGGCTGCTTGCAGTCCAGCCTAGTCTAACAGCGTACCGCCACCTGAACATGCTGCCGTGAGTCCCCCAAGTGGGGCCAACAAAAAGCCAGGGCTGCCTGCAGACCTGCGAGGCAAACCAGGCCAGCAGCAGTGCCTTCCTGTAGCCCTGCTCCACCGCATCCTCGTACTCTTCAGTGGCAAGCAACCCCTCCTGAATGGGTGACATGACAAGTGCCTAGTGTTGATAGCCATAAAGCCAGTCCTGGTGTCCCATGTGTCACATATCATGTGTGTATCCTGTGGTTGCACTGGAGGAGGGCAGGGTGTCTGCTGGCAACATGTAATCTGACCTCCACAACTGAATGTGTGACACGGCCAGTGCTGCTTGTTGTGTAGCAGGGTAATACACATGCAGGACGCTTTGCCTATAGCAATGTGGAAGCCAAGGAATATACGTGCCAAGAACTCGGGGCAAGTACGGCAGATTGGCTTGCTAGGCTAAATAGCTTACTTGCTGGGCAGCCGAAGGTCTACTACCACGCCTGTATATCCCAAGTTGCTGCTGAGGCGGCGTTTGTCTTTGCTGACCCCACTTGCTGGGCCACCTGTACCTAGGCTGCAAGACTTGCTGCCGTGCTTGGCCCCAAAGCGCTGGCAGTCGCACTCGACATGCCTTGCCAGTGTTGATCGGTGTACCAAATCGAAGCAGTGCAGACGACATTGTGATTAACGTATGGTGCATCAGGCTGATTGAGTTGGAGACGTCGCAGAGCTGCCCCTGCCGATCGTCCCTAAGACGAGCGCGGGGTGCTGACAGCTGGCACCCCGGAGTAAACCTGCCGATCACACATCCCAAGCCTAGAACTGCATTCAGCATTAGGAGACGTCGTCATGCTCTTCGGGATGTTTACACCTGTCCTGCATTTTTCACATGCCAGGGAAGTCATCATTATCCAGCAGGTAATGCGGCAAGCGGATGCACCATGCGACCCCTTACACTCCTCACGTCACCAGGTGGCTGCACTGTAAATTCACTGCCCCCTCTGGTGCTACTGCTGTTGTACAGGTTGGGCCTGGGAGGCCGGTAGCTTTTCTGGAAGGCCTCGGGCGGCAGCAGCCACGCCTCGGGGAGAGCAGCAACAGGAGAAGCACACCTCCTTCTGCAGTCGGGCCTGGGGAGGTGCAGCAAATGCAAGGGCCAATTATCAGTCGACAGCCCCAGCAAGAGTCTCCGCTGCCGCCTTGGGCAGACCCGCAGGAGCAACAGCAGCAGCAACAGCAGCAGCAACAACACCAGCATGACCCACCTCGCCAGCAGCAGCCCCCCTGGTTGCCAACGCAGCAGCCCCGGCAGCCGCAGCTGACGCCTTGGGACGCCGAGCCCGCTGCGATGAGGCGGCCATTAGTCGTCCTGACACAGCGAGGCAGCACCCACATACGACAGGACATCCCCGACCGCCCCTGCCCCGCCTGTCAGGGCACGGGGAAGGTCCTGTGCGGCAACTGCAGGCAAGCAATTCCAACTGACGCACACGCTAGGATGGGTTGGCGCTTTTAGAGTTAACCGTGCCCTGCAGCTGGCGCATGGCTGCGAGCCTGCAGCAGGATGGCATTGCCTGCGCCAGCATGGCATTACCCCGCGCCAGCATGGCATTGCCTGGCAACAGCATGGCACTGCCTGGCGCCAGCATGGCATTGCCTGCCCGGTCATACAGGAGCGCCCAGCAGCAGTGCATGCATGGTGTGCAACACCTGTGGAGCCAGTGTATGCCAGCACTGGGCGAGGACCTTGCCACCCTTGGTCGGTTGGCGGCTGAGCACGTGGGCGTGGGGACTTGATGTAGAACTGGGGGTGCAGCCTTTGGAGCATGAATTAGATGGAGCATGAGTCAGGTGTGACCTCCCAGATCCCCTGTTGCAGGGGCAAGGGGCGGGTGAACTTCCGGGATGAGGCCATGCTGCCCCGGGGCGCCTGGCCCGAGTGGTGCCCATGCTGCCGAGCCAGCGGCCGCTGGTACTGCGAGAGGTGAGGGGCGGGCGGGGGTAGTGCAGGCATGCTGTGCCCCTGGTGTGGTGTAAGTGGTACTGGGAGGGGTGAGGGGCGGGCGGAGATACTGCGGGGGTTTTGCGGCAAGCACGCAGCGACCCTGGTGCAGAGCTACTAGTACTGTGGAGCGTGAGGGCGGAGGTACTGTATCCGCGGGGTGCCGCTGGTGCAGGGGGACTGGTACTGCGAGTTGGGTTGTACCTACTGCCTGGTTGGCAGGGCTGTGCCAAGCGGTGGTGATAATGCTTGCCTGCGATATAATCGGGCGACAGGAAAGGGTCTGGCCCCCAGAGGCGAGAGGTTTGCGCCGCATCAGCCTCTTTGTGCTGCCGACCCTGCTTTGTCACCATAGCGTCCAAAGCAGGGGCCATGGTGGCCTGATTGTTGGGCTGGGTTTTTGGCCGCACTGACTGTTGGGCTGGGTTTACGGCCGCAGTACAATGTGGTGCCAGCATGCAGTAGTCTGGGTGGGTAAGTGCACCACTGCCTTCACAACAGTGGCACACCCTGTCGAGCAACAAGCTCAGTTGCTTGATGAAGCGGCCTTGCCGCGTGATTTGCTGCAGGTGCATGGGGACAGGGGTGCGGAGAGAACCTATCGGCTTCAGGCTTGCAGCGGAGGACAGCGATTGATGCAATATGCATCAAGGCTGGGGCAGGCTTTGGGACCTGTCATTGTCCTGCACCTCCGATGTGGCTGGGGAGGGTCGTGTTGCCTCAGCTCATGCGCGCTGCATGGTAACATGTGTGCGTCATGAGAGTCGAGCATACTATGAAGGCATATACCAGTATACCCGCACCTCCTCTCTGATCGCATCACCTGCCACCCTAAATAAATACTGTGGAGGCATGCCCCATACTTGATATGTGAGTATTGCATGCCTGTGCAAGGGAGGTATGGGACCTTGGGTATAGCTTTGTTTTGGATTGCTCTCTGTGAGTTGCGAATGCAATGAGGCCCACCACTGGAATATGCCCGGGCAGTCCATTATATAGCTGACGCTCCCTCATACCAGCCGCACACCTTGCAGGCACATTCATGACCAGCATGCCAGAGGCTCGCAGCAGCAAAACTCAGCATTACTGCATGCAGTTCTGTCAGTCCACTTCGTCCGTACCTGCTCGCCGCTCGCATTGCCCACTGCCCTCAACAAATGTACAGGGCATCCACCAGCAGAATGTGGGTCAGTGAGGCGCATCTGCACATCGTTACATCAGCGCTGTGAAGGGCAGCCACCAGGGCCCAGTCGGCGCCATCTACGCATACCGCAGCAGAAGCCAACCCAACATATCCTGCATCCGGCCCTGCCAGTCCAGTCACTCCTACCTCCTCTCTGTTCGCATTGCCTGCCACCTTTAACTTATTTTTGCAAACATATTTACCCTCTGTATCAAAGAATAAAACTTTGCGGCCGCAGCTGGCTTGGGAGCCGGCCGCCGCCCGCCCTGCCCCACACCCGAGGGGGGTGCACCCCTCTGCCGCGCAGCTGCCGCCCTGCCGGGGGCATCACCTTGCACCCCGCCCCGGGCCTCCCCATATGAATTATTGGGCCCAGCTGTGCTTGCGGCTGGGCGCCGCCGCGAGCCGACCCCTCCGCCGCGCGGTCAGTCGGCGCCGAGGTGGTACTGGGCGTGCGCAGCGTAGTCGTCGATGCGCTTGAACTGCCAGGGCCACCTGCGGGGCGCGGCGGTACACACAGCGGTACACACCGTTAGAGTGCGTCCATGCTTTGGCAGGAGGTGCGGGCCCAGGCTGCAAGAGGCGTTACAGGGCCGAGTGGCCCCAAAAGAAAAGAGCGCTCAGGGACGCGATGCCGTGCACTTGCTTGCTGCTGTGTCTGCTGCGGTGCTGAGCACGCCGGCGCCAGCTGGCAGCTGCATGCACTCGGCGTCCTGCGGCGGCAGCTCGCTGTGGTCAAAGGCGCGCTCCGCCTGCTGTGCCAGCTCGTCGATGCGCTGAAACTGCCAGGGCCACCTGCAGAGCCCCCACAGCGGGGCAGCCCCCTAAATTGTCAAGATTATGCGTACAAAACACGCGATCTCAATGGCAGTAGAATGTCCTGCCCCCCAAGGAATACGGCCGAAGGAGCAATGTTGACAAACTTGTTTGGGTGAGAAGGAGGCTCAGTCGGCTGAGGAGTCACTATTGGTCACGGTCCAAGTAGCATGGAGTGATCTGTGGGCCTGTGCTGATTCTGGCTTGTTGTGAGCCCTTAGTTGTATACCACGTGTGCCAGGGCTGTGGTACAACAGCCACGGGATGCCTACCCCACCCGCCTAGAGTTACAGTGGTGAACTTGAGAAGCTGGAATGAAAAGCGTGGGGCCGGCACCAACCTGAAGTTGTATAGGAACTGGCGGTGGTCGAAGCGGTTGTCGTCGGGGGAGTAGTTCTCGGCGTGGTAGGAGGGGGTGAGCACCGTGGTCTTGTGCCGGTTGATGGCGTAGTACCTTCACAGTACCATGGGCAGCGGGACGGGAGCTCTAGCAGAACTGGCATGTGAAGTTTTGTGTAAGTGTCTTTGGTGAGTTAGGTCTGCCCTATTGCATGCGGATGTGGACACATTTCGACAATAAAGACTTACCTGCCGCTTAAAAAGCCAACTGAAGCTCTGGACTATCTACTCTGCGTCATTAGTCATGCACACGGTGCCGCACCTCTCACCCTCTTACACGCCCTCCCATAGCCCACCAAACAAAAACGGAACACACAAAGAAAACCACAGCGGCCCTGCCTAGGCCCCCC
>BBXU01001446.1:0-13065 GCA_001598975.1 Parachlorella kessleri | reverse complement strand
GTCCGCTGAGCTGCAGTCATACTTGGTGAGGTACCCCCGCAGTCACGATTACTCACCCCCCCAGCGCGCGCACCTATGGGGTTGATGTCCGCCGAGCTGCAGTCATACTTTGTAAGGTAGACCCGCAGTCACGGATTACTTATCCCCCAGCGCACCTATGGGGTTGATGTCCGCCGAGCTGCAGTCGTACTTTGTAAGGTAGCCACGAAGTGTCTCATCAACATTGGCTGAGCCCAGCACCAGCAGCCACCCCGCCTTGCCCCTGGCCCAGGGCATCAGCTGCGGCAGTAGCAGTAGTAAGTTGGGCAGGCAGGAAGGGCGAGCCCCTGATGGCCTAGCACAGCACAGCCAGCATGGCGCAGCACAGCACGAGCGCCACCAGGCCTTGCCGTTTTCTCTAGGGCGGCAGCTGCTAGCACAGGGGGTGGCCGTCCCTCCAGTGTATGTATATAGACCCCCGGGTATGTATATAGACCCCCGGGGAGCGGCAGCCTCACCGCCTTTGCACGCAGGCCCCGGGAGAGGGCTTGGAACCAAGGGCTTACACTGGCTTGCCCAGCCTCCGTCAGGTGGCTGGCACAATGCCAAGGCATGAAGGGCCCCCGTGCCACGCCAGGACAACAGGCAGGTATCCCCATGGCTTGCATTGCAACGGTCATGCCACTTGCCTCCCAAGGCCCCCCCCTTCCCCCTCACACCATACACACCACACACGCACCTGTGCTACGCAGGAAGGCGACAACACTCATGCCTCTTGTCCCCTCCCCCCCTCACCCCCCAGATTTGACCAGACTCTACGGTTCCCGCCCACAGATCTACACACGCACCTGTGCTAGCAGGAACGCAATGACCATCCTGAGCCGCGCCTGGATGTTCTGCAACGCCAGGTTCTCGGCAGGGGTGCCCCCGTGTACCTGCACATGCATCACCTCCACCAGGCTGACATAAAGCATTCTCAGCAATGCTCTGTCCACCACTGTAAGAGGGAAGACCAGGGCCATGTGAACCAAGGTCAACCCCGTCCGCACCCCAAGGCCTGGGCCTCCTGCAGCAGTAGGTGCTTGCCATGCTCTTTGCAGCACCATGCTCTTCGCAGCACCACGCTCTATGCATCAGCCAGCCCGCTGCAAAGAAGATAGCCCAGGCACTGCAGGGGTGGAACAGCTGCACGGCCAAGAGGGGGGGCAAAGCGAGCTGCTCCACGCAAGGCCTCATGAACCCCGCCAGGGCAAACACCGAGGCTAGCCGTCCTCAAAGTTTCAATGAGTACAG
This sequence comes from Parachlorella kessleri, assembly GCA_001598975.1. Classification (NCBI taxonomy): domain Eukaryota; kingdom Viridiplantae; phylum Chlorophyta; class Trebouxiophyceae; order Chlorellales; family Chlorellaceae; genus Parachlorella; species Parachlorella kessleri. Next base: position 11,793 of record BBXU01001446.1, on the reverse strand, counting down.
GCGCATCACGAGGGCATTGCTGCTGCAAGCCCTCGGGACACAGGCGCCGAGCCGCCTTCCCCACCCTGAAGCACACTGCTCCGCCTGTCACGTAATGGGAAGGGAGACTGAGGCAGCAGGGTGGTCACCCCCTTCCGTGCCCGCTCCACAACCCGAGGTATCGGATCATACCAGCAGACGATGGGACGGCGCCTTTCATCATGTAAGAGGTACTACCGGGGATGCTGGCATCCCGCCGGTGACTACCACTACCTCATGAGTGTCGCCAGTACAGTGCAGTACACCCCCTCCCCATGTTGGAAAACTCCCATGCGCTGACTAACCCACCCGGAAGCGGGGCGTCTTGCTGGTGATCGTCTGGAATAGCGAGACCATGGCCGACACCACGGTGTCGATCTTCACGTTCAAATGGTAAGCCCCAACCTCCTCAGCCAGGGCCTTAGCACGCTCCTGGGTCTCCGCGGACGAGTTCTGTGGCACGGTAAATTTCATTCTTTTGAACTTCTTGTGCCCTGGGTCAGGCGACCAGGTCGTGCTGTCAGCCCAATGTAAGTGAGAGGGCCCACTCCCAACAGCAAGTGACCAGCATGGTGTCGAGCTGTAGGTCCCGCCCACCGAGCACATACTGCTGGCGGGTTGCTTGCAGATGGCCAACAGCAGGAATAAGCAGACCGCAACTCTCACAAGCACGACACACACCGTACACGCTGGCTGTAAGTGATACAAGCAGGACACAAATAGCAATTTGATAGCAATTACATAAGAGCTATTACATAATAGCAATTCAATAGCCATCCTACCTCGGTCCCCATGTAGACTGTAGTGAATATGCGGCCAGCCAGCTCTTGACTGCTTGTGGGCTGCTCCCCCTCGCCATACAGCCCTATCCTGCAGGGGTAGACAGCATCACACGCACTGCTCTGACCACAAACAAGCTACGGGGTCATGACCGGTGGTGGGGGTGGTAGTGGTAGTGGTGGGCGGTCACCCACGCCATATACACATGTTCTCAATCCTACTTTCTCAAGCAATTCCTTGGTTGTTTTTCTTATCATTGTTGCTTTCTGCCAGTGTGCACCCTGGCATACTCATGATTACCCATGCAAGCCCAACGGAGGCAGCATCGGGTACCCGATACCTTGTCAAAAGAAAGTGCCACCCCTCCCTCACCATGCCGCAAGCGGCCGCCGTACACATGTGACCTAAAGCGCGGAGCGGGTTACATAACCCCACACCCGAGCCTCCTCCAGCACCAGCTCATCCCCCCCCTCGATGGCCTTCACCACCATCTGGCCCCCGCCCCCCCGCAGTCACACATTACCTAATCCAAGCAGCAGGTTACATAACCCACCTGCGCGCCTCCTCCAACACCAGCTCGTCCCCCTCCTCAATAGCCTTCACCACCATCTGGCACATGCAGCCCACGATGGCACAGGTGGCAGATGAGTCAGCGCCACCAGAGAGGGGCAGCAGGAAGCCAGCCGCCCCGGATCTGCACGGAGGCGCACGATCAAGGGGCTGAGGCTGCCGAGTTGCAGCCACCCCAGGCTACCAACACCATATTGGTGCACCTAGCCTTGGCAATCACAGGCTGTATACGACTGCAGAGCGCAGCACCCTCCCCCGTCAGCTACAGACTTAATCGAATTCCACACAGTTGCAGGGGCGGCCACGCAGGGGCCCTTGCCACGCCCCCTTTGTGGTGCCCTCCAAACCAGCAGGCAGCACCACCCTGTGCGCCCTCCCTAAACACCTGTAGCTCCTGACCGTCGTGGGGCCAGATTCCATACTCACCGGATTTGGCAGTTGCAGACACAGCCAGCATGGGGGCCCCCAAACAATCTCCTCCTCCGGGCACAGGCTGGAGGACCCAGGGGCAAGACTTGACTCACCGCTTTAGGTAGTCCCACAGCCAGCAGGCAGGGCCCCGCGCAATCTCCTCCTCCGGGCACAGGTAATGCGGCTCGTGGGGCATGCTGGGCAGGCATAGCATGGTGGGCGGGCAGCACAGGCTGCAGCAGCCAGCACGCCAGCTGTCAAGCTAGCTGGGGCAGGCAGCAGGATGTGATCACAATTATCTGCACACTGCACTAGCACCTCAAAAAAGACCATGGGGGTTGAGATGTAGAGGCTGTGCTAAGCAGGCCCAATCCCAGTTTGACCACCCGAGAGGAAGGGCATATACTCAACAGATTTTTCACATGAACCCCCACCCACCTGAAATCCACCTGGATGAGGGGTATTGGCTGTGCTGAGCTGGCCTGCTCCTGCAGGCTCGCAATACTGCCGCGGTACGACTGCACCTCGTTCAAATCCACCGTGGCTGTTATCACCTCCACTTCCTCCAGCGCAAACTGCCTGCCCTGCAATCACAACAAATGCACGACAGGTCTCCGCACATGGCTTGGCATAAAATACGCCAAGAAATAAGTCCACTGTGGCTGGTACCAGCTGGATCTGCGTCAGCACCAGCTGCCTTCCCAGCTTGCGTCACAAATAAGTTAGAAAACTAAGAAGATCATTGGTGGTCACAAAATAGGTGGAATTATGGAGATCATTTCTGCTCCTCTGTAGTTGCCACACTGCACCAATACTGCCCGCTGTAACACACGCAATTGCTGCAGGTAGGCTTTGGCAGAATACGTCCATGAGGTTGAGCTAGCAGCGTGACATAAGGCACGCTGGGACTCCCTAGCGGCCCTGCTAGAAGCAGCGGCTAATCTGGGCCATCTGACTCCCGCACCACCATTGTGGCACACAATCAGATACTTCCTTAGAATCTACGCCAGCAGTGACAACTATGCCGTAATCATGACCAACCTGCGCCACCAGCTTCCCATTCACCACCACCGCTGCGCAGCCATCAAAGTATAGCCGGCCGCCATCGCAGCCCTGTTGGTTGGCATACAGGTAGACGCCCCCCGCTTTGGCGGTGCCATTCATCATGAGGTCCAGCCTCTGCGTGATAGCGACTAGCACAGTAGGCCCATTGCACAAACTAAGTCATCTCCAATATGTGTTCTAGCTCTGTCAAAATGACTGTGCACCATGTCCAGCCTCTGCAAAAGAACGTCGACAGTGGAGGGGTAGTCTAATTGTTTGGGGCACCGGAGTACATCCCACGTTCGCACATGCAGCGCCAATCAGCATTGGATCCCGAGAGCTATGATGGGGAGCCTGTACTTGACGCATCCAATGACCAACCTGGTTGAGTTTCCGCAGCTGGTGGTGTGACCCGCTGCCATTGCTGATGATCTCCACGCCTGAAAAGCGCGCCACCCAACCAACAGTTAGTTCTAAAACGATGCATCGTTTGCCTTAAGCGCCTGCAGTTGAATCATGGCATACAGACTCCTCTAGTAGGATGCCTTGTACGGAGTAAGGGGCTGAGGACAACTCCCAACATCTCCCCCACCACAGCCTACCCCCAGGGCAGCCTACCTGCCAGGGACAACCCAATGTGTGGGGCATTTGGTGTGAAGAGCTCCTCGCAGGTCTCAGCAGCAAGCACCGTGTCGCGGAAACACAGCGCTGCAGAGCAGCACATCCACAAGGTCGCTTGCCATTGGTAAGACCCCTCGATAAGCATGCTGGGTAGGCAGGGGGTGACACGCCTGGGACGCTGTGTGCGCCCAGCACACAGCATGCCAGGCTGCCTGCAACATGAGCAGGACGATGAGCTGTCAGTGTGGCAGCTAGGCACTGCTGTCCCGCAACATCAGCTGAAGAGTACCGCGTGTACTTGCCTGCATCCCCGAAGCAGCACTTGTCCTGGCCGGTTATGTACTGGATCTCAGCAGGCAGCGTGTGCTCCTCTGTATGCCGACGCGTCTTCCATGTCACAAAGTAGCGCATCTCCCTGCGGCAGACCACCACCGAAAGCGTACAGATGTACCATACCTCTCCAACCCCCTAACCCCCTCAATCAAACGTTACCTGACGCTTGGAAATCACACACAATGCCACAGGTCCCGATCGTTCCATGGCATTTAGCATCTCATATGCTTGGGTCCCCCCAAAAGCCAATAACAGCAAAGAAAGTGGCGGCCAGGAAACAATGCAGGCCTCTTTTTAAGCAGAAATGCAGGAAGTTGAGCCCCTCCTGTCCATGTATGCGCAGGCAAGAGGAGATGCATGATGAACGTGGAGAACATGAGTTGGCACTTGCAGAGGCCGTGCCCCCAGCGTACGGCGAGGCGTTCCAGCAGCAACTTGGGCACTTGCCTGTAGTTGCCATCGTTGGCCAAGTTCAGCTTGGGCCTGATGAATAGCACGCGCCGGTTGAGCATGAATACCCTGCACAATGTGGAGTGGGAACGCATGACTGCAGGGCACGCAGCAGCACCTGGACTGCGCTGAACACCAAGGCTATCAGTCCCAGGCAACGAGGCGCACCGCCATCACATCCTGACCTGCCGAGTTGCAAGGACGGCAACAGCGCAGTGGAGGCGGCACATTTGCTGTTGCCCTGCCCCTAGAAGGCTACCCACAACACTCGACGCTCAGTAGCGACACCGGCGTCTGTTATGACGGGGAGGGCAGGTCAAGCATGCAAAACACGAAGGCTACGCCCACATATGTCACGCATACTGGCAACCAGTGCAACAGACAGCAAATGACCAGCCAAGCCATTGAACCCCCGTACCTGCAGTTGTAGCGTACGCCCCGGTGCATGACCGGCATGCCTACGTCGCACACAATGCCGTCGGTGTAGCCGCCCTTCAGAAGCTGTGCCACACATTCCCAGGAGTGCTCGATGGTGTCGTGCTCCAAAAAGTGGTCTTCACAGCCATAGCCCGGGATCTCTAGCTCTGGTCCCACCTGCAAGAGGAGGACTCATTAGATATATCAGGCTTGACCTCCCTCGCACCACCCCATGGGCCTTGCATGGCATCGTGCTTCACCAGATGGTCGTCATAGGCGGACTCTGGGGATCTCAAGACCTGGAACCAACCCGCACAGTGATGGTACACGACTGCGGAAGGCAGAGAGCGTAGGTTCCAGGGCATTCGGACCGAGCTTGAGTTTTACTACTAAACAAGTTGTGTGTAAAACGGCTGGGGATGACAGTTGGCGGCTGTTGAGCAAGTGCTGCACAAGTAGTCAGCTGCATGTCAGGCATGATCCTTCCCAGGAACGGCGTCAGGTGCAGGAACGGCGTCAGGTGCAGGCACGGCTCCTGGCACATGGGTTATACTAAGCCTCAATACCTAGCCATCCCCCAGCTGACCGTAGCATTCTCAGCTGACCGTTACCTGAGGGCTAGCAACGCCCACGTAGCATATTGGCAGCCAGCCTGAGCACCCACTTTGTTTCAGGGGCAACTCTTACGACTGGTGATGATCTGCGTTGCACCCACCCTGTAGGTGGCGCCCGCCCGTTTGGCTTGTTCGATTGACTTGATGATCCGCTTCAAGTTTCCTTCGAAATCCATCGCCCACTGGTCCAGGTTGCATGTTGCAAGCTTGGCGATCCTCTGCTGAACCATTTCGCCCACAGCTTTAACAGAGGTACAGATCTTTGCATTTAGACTGACAATGACCTCTTGCTGGCCCTGGTGACCTCTCTTCCAGCACGCTCTTCCCACCAGCGCCCGGCAGCATGCTGCCGTCAGCACAGCACGAGGCGCATGAAACAGATGTTCTCCCTTGTCTCCGAGAAATCATAGTAAACTAAGCGATCAATAAGTATCTCTGCGCAAAACAAAAACCTTGCACGCCATGGTCGCTTTGTCGGCCCAGCTGCTCGAGGCTGGGGCTGAAGAGGACCTGGGATACTTTTTTCGCCGCCTTGGAGAAGTATGCTTCCACCCCACCAGCGTTCAAGACTACCCAGGGGCTGCCTGCACACTGGCAGTGGCAGCTAGCTGTGGGGCCGTGTTCTTTGGGGACAGCAAAGGTATGCTATTACCTGCAGTGACTCGTGGCAGCACATTCACGTGCAACATGGAAACACCTCTGAGCAGCACAGGGCAAGTCAGCGTTAGGCTGAGCTAAAGGCGACGACCTTGTGTGTACCACGACATTATGTGCGCTGCAGGAGTTCAAGTAGCACGAACCCAGGATGTGCTTGCAACACTGCAGAAGTGGAATGGAGAGGGGTGAGGCTTTGGCAAGGGGCCGCCATGGGTGCGAAGGAAGCAGCGCTGTCCCCAGGCCGACACCTCCTGGGGTGGCTTAGCGGCTACCAATTATGGGGGAGGCCCCCCCCTGGCTCACCTTTGCAACCTTTCAAGGTTTTCATCTATCATGTTACAATTTCCAATCCAGCTAGTTGCTGCTTTGCTCTCCAGGGAGATGCCAGCAACAGACGTTGGAGCGGTGTGCCGAGTCCAGCTGGAGACACAGGGACCTCCCTTGCTAAGCTTGTCAGCCGACGAGGCGTTGCTAGCTGTGTGCAGCGGGCCTAGCGTGGAGGTGGGTGGGATTGGACATCCGATTGCTGGGTCGGACAACTTCTTGGCCAAGCATGTGCCGGTCTAGCTTGCCTGTTAGCATTCTTGGACTGTTGTGGGCCCCCTAGCCCCCAAGCTTGTGTCTAATTTAATGAAAACCCTGCGTCCATGAGTCCTGGTATGGCCAACTGCAAAACCAAGTTGTAAATGTGGTGGTAACGCAGTCAGCACCCAAGGCAGGTGGTGGATTAGGTCCTGGCTTGCCTCCGCAGATCTATTCCACACAGCAGCTGGTTGAGCAGCAGGTCAAGGCACCGGTGGCGACATTCCAGCTGGAGAGTGAAGCCAAGCAGGTGGGGCGTAATGGCAGGCACCCTTGCAGCAGACCAATCTGCTGTGTAAAGCGGTACGAATGCTTGGGATGTTGATAGGGTGCACTGCTGTGGTGTGGTCCGAATGTACATGCGTTCTGACACAAGGTCAAAACCCAAGAGGTGTTAGCCGGCAGGCACTTGACGAGCAGTAGTCTCGGTTCGCGGACCACAGCCCAGAAGCCAGGGAGTGTCGCTCGTTGCCCTGTGGGCGCAGCAGACACAGGGCATGGCCATGTTGCTTGCTGTGCGCTTCACCGTGCGCTGCCCACGCTTTGCCTGCCCTGCAGCTGTGCTGGCGACTGACCCCTCCGGGGCAGGGCAGCTCACCCACTTCTTTCGTAATAGTTACAGCAGCCGGCACGTTGCTGCGCGGCAGCCCCAGCGGCCAGGGCGGCGCCCTGACACAGCTGGCGCCAGCGGGGCTCAGCGGCAGCATAGCGTGCGCAGCGTGGAGCCCGGACGGGGAGCGGCTGGCGCTTGGGAGTGCTGACCAAGTGGTGGTTTGTGGGGCCGATGGAGGTGACGTCCTGTTCAGTGTGACAGTCACATCCCAGGAGATCCAGGATGATAGTCAACAGCTAGAGGCGAGTGGGGGGTGATGCTGGGGGGCTTGGGGGTACTTTCAGGGTACCGGTTGCCAGTCCCGGGTGGGCAGTCTTGTGGAAGTGGCTGCCATGCTGGAAGGTAGCCTAATCATGGTCTGCCCATGGTTGCCTTGCCTGGTGGGTACACAGCAGGCCACCAGCGGCGCTGTCAGTTTGGGAGGAAAGGGGAGGGCTGGGTGCGTGGGTGCCTGGCATATGCATCTGTTTCACCGCGAGCCATCAGTTTCTATCTGGCATGGCCAAGCGTCTCTGACCATGGCTGTCGTCCCAGGTCAGGAGCAGAGGTTTTCTCATATGCAGTGCGTCTTAGGCACCCACCTGCGCGTGAGAGTGAAGTTCGGTTAACATTAGACACTTTATCAAAATATCCCAAAGTTACTTCTGCAGGTGGATAGTCTGTACTGGCTTGGGGAGTCGGCCATCCTGGTTAACAGCGCCATCACCGAAGGTATGCGCAGCTACCACCACTAGTGTAATGCCACAACAGGACTGCTATGTTTGCCTCAGGTTTGGCTAGGCTTAACTGCTTGAGTCCCTGCGTTCTCTGCCCCCTGGCTGAATTGGTGCTTAGGTCAGCCTCGGTCTTGCTGCCTGTGGTGCAGGGGAGGAGGAGCTGGACGTGGCGCCGCAGGGAGTGCTGACCTGGCAGGGAGATCCCCCAGGACCAGATTCTGTCCAGCTGGCAGGTAGGTCGTGGGGAGGGATGCCTGGCAGGCGGTCTTGTTGGCTGGTCTGGTGCCTTCTGGATACTTTTGTCCTTATGTTCCTTATGGCTGAGGAAGCCTGGCATCATGTATGCAGCGCAACACCGAGTGGGTGTCCTGAAGTGGGTGGTGCTATCTGGGTGCTTACGCTGCTTGGGTGCTTACCCTGCTGCCGCGCTTTCTGGCTTGGCCTTGCTCCCCAGTCAGCTGCCAGCTGCCATTGTACAAAACTGCAGCGCTTAGGATTCATGGAATGCCCAATGCTGATGCAGAGTTCTTTGCGCCCAACATTGACGCCTACGCTGCGAAGGGCACCGGTCCCTGGCTGCATGCGGCGTCTGTGCCAGCCTGGAATGCGGTACTGTACAGCCACCGCGAGGCCAACGATGACCACATAAAGGTGTGTTGGTGAGGAGGTGCCACGAATATGCGTGCTACAGCAGTGATATGTATCCTGACATTTTCAGCCCGGAGGGCAAGGAAAGAGGAGTGTTTGCGTGCATACTGTCGCAGCCTGCCTGCAACTGTACATGGGGATGTATACGTGGGTGCACCTTGCTTCCTGGCATTGCTCAAGGCTTGCCTGTTGAGCATCCTGAACCCATACAAAAGGTGCGTTCTTGGTTCCCTTCAAGGCGCTACTCATGGAGGGTGCCTCCTAGTTGTCTGGTGCCGAGTCCTGATAGATCAAATTAAATCACATCACATCTGCTCTGCGGTATGTACAACCGGCTGTGCTGCGCTTGAGATTGGCAGCAACTGTGCAGGTGGCTGTCCTGAAGGAGGGTGCTGCTGTGTCAGCAGATATGACCGATGACCGCCTGGCCATCCGCATTCCAAATGCCCCGGGTGAGTGGTTGAGGTGATGGCCCTGCGCTGTTTACATGTGATGCAGTTGTGGGCAGAGAAAGGGGAGTAGGGTGGTCTTTGCAGGCTGACTGGTCAGACCTGCATCTGCGAGGGCAGATGTTGTGGCTGAGCAGGTCCCTGGACCCTCAAGCCCTGAGTGAGGGAAGCTTTATACCTGAATTTACAGACAGGGTCAGAGATGAGGGCAGGTCGGCCGCAGGCATGGCCCCAGACCTCACGAAGGAGTGGGGTTGAGAAGGATGCCCTGCGGACTTGTCAGCTTTTTCATGCCAGGTTTTCATGGAAGCCCTCTTTCTCGTCCTGCAGGTGACGAGGACAACTTTGTGGTAGGCTTGGGCCTGGACCTGACGTCCACTCAAGTGGAGGTGGAGCACCCAACAGACCCAAACGCCCCCAACCTGTCGCCCCAGCCAGTCCTGCTGGTGAGGAAGCCACCTCATCGTGGTTGACACATACATTTATCCCCCGTCGTATGGTCAGTATTGACCTCAACGGAGGGGCTGTTAGAGTTTGTGTTGTGATGGGGCCCCATGGGCGTGATTCCATCCTTGTGCACCCCCCCTACCCATGTCGCTGGCCACCCAACACCAAGCCTCATTTATTCACTGGCTTGCTGCCCTTGAGTGTGTGAGACGGCGTCGGGCTGGCTGCACATGGCCCCATTGGGAGGTGCTCACTCACACTGCCCAGAAGGTGTAGGGCTGGCTTACCGGGGCTTTAGCCAGTGCTTACGGGTCCTGCCCTTCTTAGACCTGGCAAACTTGCTAGCGGAGAGTAGCATGATGTTAAAAGCTCTCCTCTGAGGCAGATGGGGTGGCGGGAGTGCAGGTGGCGACCTCTGACGGCGTGCTGCGTGCTTATACGTTTGGCAATATGACCCCGGAGGCGGCCGTGGTGGTGGCGGCCCCCAAGGCGCTGCCCGCTCCGCCCGCTGGGCTCGAGTCGGGCGCAGCAGGCACAGCGGGGCAGGGCAGCGCGGAGGCCAAGGCTGCTGCTGTGGCGCTGCCGAGCGACGATGAAGAGGAGGAGGGGGAGGACTGGGAGCATGTAAGCAACATCTGCTGTCTCGCATTGCCCAGGCCACCCTTCAGTTCTGGCTGGCAGGACCTAACTGTGGTTGGGGCACTCTAATCTGTTTCCTGGTCTAGTCTATGTTAACGATGTATTGTCACCTGACCACGCTGCCGTGGGCCCGTATACAAGTAGGGCTAGCAAACTCCCAGGGTGTACTATGCCGACAAACCACCAGATTCACTTCCTGCCTATAGGAGGTGCGCTGGCCGGCTGTCTTTACTGGTGCCTTGCCGTGCAAGGGAGTAGAACCGAGCCTTGAAAGCGTGCCGTTTTTTTCATGACAACTTGCTCTTCTGTGGATTTTTCAGAGAAATGAAATGATGCAGATTTGTGGAGGAGAGCCGAGTGGAGGCATAGCACCCCTCACCCCTCGGTTTCAGGAAACTGCTCAACTGCCTTGCCTGCGCATTGCCCTTACATAGGTGGAGGCAGGCCCGGAGGATGGCGCAGCAAAAGCTGCTGCAGTCGGACTGCCATCCGAAGACGAGGATGACTTAGAGGTCGGGCGTGATCTCTTTTGGTGTGATGTAGTAATGCATATATTGGTGCATATCTATTGGGTCCCAAGCTGTGCCATGCACCTGCCCTCCTTACTGCTTCAGCCTGTATTTCTGGCGCCGTTGCGTAATGGCATGATCCGCCCATGCAGCCAGTGCCCTTCTGCCAACATGCTTCGGTGGCTAGTGGGCTATATACTAAACCCCTTGGAGACCGCCTCACGAGCACAAACCCCCACGCGTCAGCTCGCGGGGCGGTGGTTCAGGTAGGTTATGTTGGCTGGCTGATGGCGCTCTGTCTGTCCCTGCAGGAGGAAGAGAAGGCAGCAGCAGCAGCGGCAGCAGCAGGCACAGCAGCGGTGGCAGCAGGCACAGCAGCAGCGCCTGCGCCTAAGCCCCTCTTTGCCTTTGCCACCAGCTCAGCAAGCGCCGGCGCCAGCTCAGCCCCTGCCTTTGGCGCCCCCGCCTTCCCTGCCTTTGGCGCCGGCGCCGGCGCCAGCTCAGCGCCTGCCTTTGGCTTCACACCCAACCCTGCCGCTGGCTCAGGCCCGGCGCTCAGGTCTGGCGGGCCATCCTTTGTTGTCACTACTGGCGCAAGTGGCGTCGGCGCTCCTGCCCCGGCTTTCGGGGGCGGGCTTGGGGGGGCGTTCGGGGCTTCCGGTGCAGCAGCCTCGGCCCCCACCTTTGGGTTTGCCACGTCATTAGCAGCCGGCGCTGCGCGCGAAGGTCAGGATGGCGGCAAGCCAGCAGCTGCAGGCAACAAGCCTGCTGCTGCTGCCCCGGCCAGTGGCGGCTGGGGAGATGCCTTCCTGTCGGTAAGGCTTGCTTGTTTGCCTCCTGGAGTGTTCCGTGCTGGCTGGATGGTTGGTGCATGGGTCTCCAGCCACAAGCTCTGACAAAATATGGCATGTCTCCTGTAACAACCTTGGTTCAACCTGCAATGCGTTCTGCAGTGTTGTGATGTATTTGCATAAGGATGAAATTTGGGGTGATTCAGCGTTGCCTAACCACGCTGGCATCGGTTGTTTTCTGATTGTAGGCCAACAAGGCTGCTGCAGCCAAGGCCACTGACGCAGCTGCCAAGGAAGCAAGAAAGGGTGCCACGGCATCGGCACCACGACCACCGTCAGCGCCAGCTGGCGGCGCCGGCGGGGGCGGCTGGGGTGACGCCTTCCTGGCGGTAAGTTCCGTGCGCACCAAGGGTGTTGGATGTTGGTGTCTTTCATCTTGTCCACTAGATTGTTGGCATACTATGGAGTTGGGGCGTGGGCGGGG
>BBXU01001444.1:0-59265 GCA_001598975.1 Parachlorella kessleri | reverse complement strand
AGTCATGCCTCGCCCCTAGTGCAGCGTCGTTTTTGATTGTGTCAACATCCAAGTGCCCGTACCCCAGGAGTGACGCCTGTGCTGTTTCCAGGCCTCTTTGGTGCCGCCAGCTCCGGCTCGCTCCTCGGGGCCTCCACCGCACCATCAGCAGGCTCCTCTGGATTTGTAGGCTTATTTGAGGCCGTGTCGCCGAGCCCTCCTGCCTCCGGCTCTGCCAGCTCAGCAGCAGCCCTGTTTGGCGCCAGCTCTGCGCCCGCTGCTGCCAGCTCACCCTTCGGCGCCTCCAGCTCAGCTGGTGGCCTCTTTGGCGCCTCGGCAACAGGAGGCGCCCTGTTTGGCTCCACGACCGCTGCTGCGCCTGCTGCCCCTGCTGGGGCTGCCAGCTCACCATTTGGTGCTGCCAGCTCACCTTTGGGCACGTCCAGCTCAGCAGCAGGAGGGGCGGGTTTGTTTGCCTCCACGCCAGGAGTGGCTGGCGCCTCGCCCTTTGGCGCCGGCGCCGCCAGCTCAGCAGGAGGGCTGTTTGGCGCCTCGACGGCGCCTGCCGCCAGCTCGGGCGGCCTGTTTGGCGGCTTTGGTGCTCCTGCCGCGCTAGGAGGCGGCGCCGGCGGGTCGACACTCTTTGGGGGGGCTTCCAGCGCTCCGGCCGCAGGCGGAGCAGCAGCAGCAGCATCCTCGCCCTTCGGGGCGCCCGGCGCCAGCTCAGCGGCAGCAGGCGCGCCGGCCTTTGGTGGCGGGAGCTTTGGCGCCGCCAGCTCAGGCGCCGCCGTGGCGCCTTTCGCTGCTTTTGGCCCCGCCAGCAGCGGGGCTGCAGCTGCTGCGAGCCCGTTTGGCGCGCCGGCAAGCGCTGCCGCGGCCAGCCCGTTCGGGGCGTTTGGGTCTGGCACGGCCTTCGGTGCAGCGGCGTCGAAGGTGGGTCAAAGTCCGCTTGCATGCTTCTTTTCACGCTTGTATGGGTTGTTGTTGTGAGAATATGACTGGTGGTCACACTGCGTGGAGGTAATACCTTCAAGATGTCCTCACAACAGCTGGTTCACTTGACGAAGAGAATCTGTTTACATAGCACATTTCCCAGCCCGACCCTGCTTGCGTGTTGACCGGGGTTGCAGCCTCAGCATGCAAGGCGTTCCTGGGGTGGGTGGTAAAAGCGCCTGCCTTGCTGCTGCCTTGGCTTTGCAGCCGGCCAGCGGATCCCCTTCGCCGTTTGGCGCGGCGTCTGCCTTTGGCCAGCCAGCCACCCCTACTTCAGCCTTCGGTCAGCCAGCCACCTCTGGCGCAGGCAAGTAGAAAGAGCTGTGATCGAGTGACGCGTTGTTGAGTTTATGTGTTTTGTGTTCTTGGCCCTCCCAGTGTAGCATTCACGTCTCTCCGCACCCTCTCTTTGCTTACCTGGGAAGTATAAGGCATGCACACTGTATAGGCACTTCCTGCACATGTCAGCAGTGCTCTCCTGACTGTTGTGCAGGGTTTGGGACCCCAGCAACACCTGGGTTTGGCCAGCCGGCCACTCCAGGTGAGCATGATTTCCTGCTGCCAGGCCCCAGTGCCGCCACACCCCACCCATGCACGATCAGCCACCCACCACCCACCGCCAGTACCTGCGTTATCTGTGAAGACTTCCGTTTGCGAGCGCTGGTCATCCAAACAGCCATAGGCAGATGCATCTAGATGCCGGGGGTTTGGAAGAGCCAACAATGGCATGCTTGTTGCTGTGCCGGCTAGTGAGAGTGAGACCCGGGAACTGGGGCCCTCGTCCACAAGCAAATACTAACATCTAGATCGCTTAATAGATTATGGTGGGGAACATGTATAGCCAAGAAGGTACTGCAAAAGCTACCCTAGCTTCACATGCTACCACTTGTGATTTTGCTGCTGCCGCCGCCCCCGCAGGCTTTGGCGCCCCCGCCACCCCAGGCTTTGGCCAGCCTCCAGCACTGGGCTCCACCTTTGGCCAGCCCTCAGCACTGGGCGCAGCCGCGCCCGGAACCTCTGTCTTTGGTGCCGCAGCAGCGGGCGCCCAGACAGGCGGCTCCTCGGTCTTTGGCGGAGGCGCCGCCCCAGCAGCGGGCGGCGCCGGCGGCGGGTTCGGCGTTTTTGGGCAGCAGGCGCAGCAGGGCGGGAGCGCCTTTGGCGCCCTGGCGCAGCAGCCACAGCAGGGCGCTGGCGGCTTTGGCGGGTTCGGTGGTGGTCAGCAGCAGCAGCAGCAGGGGCCACCTGGGGCTGGGTTTGGCGGCTTTGGGGGCGCTGCCCCTGCGGCGCCCAAGCCCGCAGGCGGCAACCCATCCATGTGGGCCATGCGCAAGTAGTGGTTGACAGTGGTTGGTGAAGGGCGGCACATGCAAGTGTGGATCCACGAACCCACCTTGTCTGAGACGAGTTATTTTGAATCATGCTGTGTCGATGGGTTGGTTGCTGCACTTCCGGAGTGGAAGGCCGCTGTGCAAAGGTCGAGGGCGCATCAAATGGGTGGCATACGTCCGGAACTTTAAATGATTAGCACTCTCTTTGCAAATGTCGACGTAAACACAAGCAGCCGGAAAGGAACTGACCGCTGCATCAAGTAATGGAGGTCATCAACCTCCATGCTGCCGGCCAGCCAAGGGTCAAGATATCTCATGAAGACGTGGGAAGATACACCGAGCCTCCTGCACCCACGTATGGATCTGACCAGCCCCATCCCCAGTCTGGGCTGCAGTCGTCCGAGCGATAGAACAGGGTGCGGGTTGGGTCAGAGGCGTAGCGGTAGCAGTACTGGACAGTGTTGGGCTGGGGAGATGTATATGCCCAAACCTGGCCACCCAACCCCACATAAGGGTCATCAAAGCCCCAACCCCACTTGGGAGTGCAGTCCTCGGAGCGGTAGAACAGAGTGCGCATTGGTGGGGAGGCATACCGGTAGCAGAATGACACCGTGCCGGGCTGCGGGGCTGTGTAAAAGTAGGCCTGCCCGCCTGCCCCCACGTAAGGGTCATCAAAGCCCCAGCCCCAGCGCGGGGTGCAGTCATCAGAGCGGTAGAGGAGAGTGCGCATGGGAGGGTATGCGTAGCGGTAGCAGAAGGATGCTATGTTGGCTGCAGGCATAGGAGGCACAAGCTGATCAGGAGGGAGTAGTTAGTATGCATGCATGGGCTGGTGTGCAGGTAGGGCAATGCATGGTGGCAGGCAGCTGAGAGCCGGCATGGCAATGTATGTAGAGCGGGCTGAATGTCGCGCATGCCGACCTGCCCTGTTAAAGCAGATGCTTAGTAGGCAGGTGATATCTGGCGCCCCTTAGCCCTTAATAAACCAATGCCAGTTATGGAGTTACTGGGGCCGTGTTGCCGTGCTTTTGGTCAAGTTAGTCTACACCTACAGCCAGGCATGCATCTGCTCAAACTCGAATGCCCACTGACCAGGGGAGGTTCCGCGCTGTGGAGGTGCACTTGGCGAGGGGCTGTGTGAGGGGGAGGGCTCTGCGGAGGGACTGCAGGGCAGGAAAGCAACGCTTTCTGCTTTCTGGAGGGGGTTAATATCTGCTGATGAAAAAGGCACAGTGCCCACGTCTGTGATTGACAGGTCCTGTGCGAGAGTCAGCATGCGCGCACCCCATGCGTAGGGTTAGTACCTGGCTGGATTGCTGGGGCAAGGCAGGGGCACAATCCGCTGCGCAGGTTCAACTGACTTGCCTGAGAGCCAGCTATCGGCATGAGCCTAGGGGAGGGGGCGGGCTGCACATTGCACATGTGTGCACCGTCTGCTTACCTGTGGGGGAGCGGCGCTGGCGGCGAAGCCCCCACAGACGGTGACACCGCCCCGCCATTGGGGGTTGCAGTGGAGTCAGCTGGTACGCCTGGAAGGCTGTACTTGGTGGGACGCTGTATACGCCCAGAGGGATTGCGTGCCTGTAGGAGGCTCCTGGCTGTGAGGCTTAGGGCTGGCCCGGCTGTGACTTCCCCAGTCTGGGCTGGACGTACTAAGAGGCTCCCCAGCAGTGCAGGTTCCTGCATGCAGCGGAGCCATGAAGGGCCGGGGGCGCTGACGTGGCCATGCTGTCGAGTGCAAGGCAGGGGATTCTGCAGCCGCTCTAGAAGGGGCAGACACAGGGCGGCGCTCAGTGACCGCTTGGCCACTTTGCTAGACACGGTTGTGGGGAGGCATACCTGCGCACAGTGTGTAGTTACCTATCTCCATGCCAGGCTTTGGGGATAGAGTTGGGCCAAGCATGATGTAGTCGTCATGGCCACACCTGGTTCCGTGGCTAGCTAGGCACCCATAGGTACGATTACCCTGGCCTACCTTTAGGTTGGTGTTAAAAGCCTCACACGGGGCGAAGTTGGCTGCCAACCCTATCAAGAAGGCGAGCCAGAAGCAACCCATAGAAGGGACTGCTGCCCGAGTATCAAGCAGTATGCTGACGCAGGCTGGCTGGCAGAAGTCTTGAGAGCAGGATCATTACCATCATTAAGGCAAGAACGTAACGTGTCCGTGCTGTCACCCTGCTTTGCATGCGTCGCAAGGTCGGAGGTGACCAGGAGCTTCTGAATTCTGAGCTGAAATTGTAGGAGGTTTTGCTTGCCCAGGTGCCCTCATAAGGGACCTGTGGATGCAGCGTCGCATGCATGCTTGCATGGACCCATGCAAGCTGCACCGGCTGCAAATATGATGGTATGACACCCATCTGGATTGACAGACACCTGGAAGAATTCTGACTTTGAGTGGCACTAGGAAGGGCGATAGGGATAAGCTGTCTGTCCAACTGCAGTGTAAGCAACCGAGAGTGATGGTTTCACATGCATTTTCTTGCCGCTTGCTCTGAGGGGACTTTTGAGGGAAGAGCTTTACAGAGCACCTCGACAATAGCTCCGTGTGCAATTCTGTAGAGCAAGTTTACGATCTACAAGAAATGTAACGAGCAAGTCCTTGAAAGCAACCCTTGTTTTGGGACAGCATGCCCGCATTGTGCAAGTCGTCCGAAGCCACATACAACTTTCACGCCAGAGAACCGAAGAACAAAGTCATATCGTGCAGCTTCCTGAGCAAAGCAAGGCCTGACCTAAGCCTAGTTCGACTAGTCCAGCTGAATGCTTTACTAACCACGGAACGCACCAGCCCTTGTCTAATACAGCTGCATGCGTCTCACAGAGCGGCTCATTAAAAAAACTAGAAGCCATGCCTGTGACACCAACAGGCATGTAATGTTTCTATACCCTCCCCCCCCTCCCCCCTCCCTCCTGAACAACCTCTCCCCTTAGTAGATGGAGGGGGGGAAATGGGGGAGAGTATAGCGGTCATGCCATATGAGGCCCCAGGTGCAATCCAATACCTCATTACCTTGTTTCCCGTCCTGCTCAGCTCTGGTAAGAGACAAACCTTGAGTCGCCCGGCATGACAGCATAGCCTGCACAGCAGTCCACAGAGGAGGCTAACCCTTAGTCATGACCAAGTCGGTCGCAGGAGACAGAAGACACTGGTGGATGTACCAGCCCAGGCAATCAGCTAGGGACGGCTCAAGAGCCGAGGGGCAGAACCTGACGCTCAGGCGCCGCCACCAGGGCGCCGCCACTACACAAACACAAGGCCATGCCTTGCTGAAGCAGCAGCAGCAGCAGCAGCAGGGCGCAACCCCAATGGAGGTGGCTTACCTCCTGCGCGGACCAGCCAGCAGTTGGGATATGCCTCAGGGTTCACACGGTAGGTCCACCCAGCACACTGGGAGTTGTTGCTGCAGGCGGAGCAGCAGTCCTGGGCAGACGTGACCCGCGTGGAGTCCAGGTCTGTGGCGCCCGCATCAGCCGCGCTAAGCCTGGTATTGGTCTTGACTGGCTTGCCGTTGCAGGTGCCTGCAAGCCACGGGTCCCGGTCAGAGACTTCAATGTCAACAGCACATACTGCAACCGCCGTAGGGCTAGGTAGCTGCCTGTTATAGCTGACATGTGGGCGTCAGCAGGCTTGGGCTACAGGCCATGCCGCCCCCATGGCGGCTTGCATGCTGCTAGGCAAGGACAAGAGTTGGTGGTATGTGCCCCCTCTCATGACTCTGCTGCTCCTGCTGCTCATGCTGGGACAAGGCGCTTTGGCAGGACTTGGCGCGACATATGCGTGCCCCTGCTGCCAGCACACGCTGCGCTGCGCTGCGCAATGCTGTGCTGTCCACCCACCTGCTGTTGTTGAGCGGGGCGCGGATGACGTAAACCTCGTGTCAGAGAAAGTCACATACTCTGCAAACGGCGGCAGACTCTTGCACTTATGTCCGAAACGTGTCCCATACACTACATGCACTGGTCTCTTGAGGCATTGGGGGGAGTTCAGCGCACAATTCCAGCCTGTATGCACATGCCTCACAGATGCCTTCTGTGGGGCACCGACTCACGATTTGCGGCAATGAGCCAGCAGTTGGGGGAAGTCCCAGGCGACTTGTTATAGGTCCAGGCCGCGCACTGGGAGTTGGCGCCGCAAGCCGCGCAGCACCGTGCGGCTGAACTGACAGTAGTTGAGTCGAGGTCGTTGTAGCCAGCATCGCCCGCGCTCAGCCTGGTGCCGCTGAGGGTGGGCGCGGAGGTGCAGCTACCTGCACAGCAGAGTGCACGGCACAAGAGGTTGACGGGTGGGCGCTTGAGCTGACCAGTACTGGATTGACAGGGGAAACTTCAAGCCCTTGCGTGAGTTGTGAGGATGGATCCTGCTCAACTAAGCCTGCAACCTGGTAAGCCACATGTGCACATGCCCAACCGCTATGCAGCATCCTGCGGTCAGCAAGGGGTAGGCACAATCCTTGAGCCCAACGCATGGAAATTTAACGCTACTGCACTTGCCTAGAGCTTCGGTGCTGCCGCCGCTTGGGGCTGAGGGAGTAGGTGGCACGAGGGGAACGGGCGCAGGGCTTGGGGTTGGGGAAGGAGATGGGCTGCAGTGCAGAAATCCAGGCTTGCTTAGAGTGGGTCATCTGGTGCAGGATGAAGCAAACGGTGCACATGGCAAACCACAAGCAGCAAGCAATGTGCCCTGCCTATGGATTGCCGTACGTGTCAGGGGCACGCCTCATGCATAGCTGCTGCCGCGCCTCTGTCTGGCAAGGCCAGTCTAGGCCGTGAGTTTGCTGTGACAACAGTCATAACATGGTGGCTGCTCAAGTGGTGGCTGCCTGCCTACTGCGGGGAAGGCGACGGGTTTGAGTAAACCGGAGAGAGCGAGGGTGATGGGTACGGTGACGGGCCGGGGGAAGGGGAGGGCGATGGGTAGGGGGATGGGCTGGGGGATGGGGAGGGAGAGGGGTAGGGCGATGGGCTCGGGTAGGGGGGAGGCGACGGGTAAGGTGATGGGCTGGGGGATGGGGAGGGTGAGGGGCTGGGCGAGGGAGACGGGCTGCAAACAGCAAGTGCCAGTCAGCTTGCTTGAAAGCTTGCAAGTCACACCATGTGAGACGGATTTGGCAGGATGACAGACTGGGGCATGCACTCAAAAGGCCAGCAGGGGAAGCTTCATTTTCCCCTACACGCCCCACATCTAGCCCTTGCTACACAGAGTCATCAGCGACAAGTGTATGTCCCACCTGGGGCTGGGGCTAGGAGTGGGGCTAGGACTCGGGCTGGGGCTGGGGCTGGGGCTGGGGGCTGGGCTGCACACAGTATAAATGCCCACTGTCAATGCACAGTGTCAACGACTCAAATGTGAGTTACATCATGCCTTAAACAAGGCTTATGGGCAGGCAGTGCCACCCGAGCGGACAAACACAGCACATCCAAGTCATCGTAAGGCTTGCAAAGCTCTGACATCCATGGTTAACATACAGGCTGTTGTTTTAACCCCCCAATGTTTATTCCTTGCCGGCTCCATGTGCGCTCTCACAGCCACCTCTAAAGCCGTGGCGAGCAGGGGTTTTGGCCTGGAGGAGCCGCCTTGTGGGGATGCTTGAGCTTATGGCCGCCGTGGCCCCACCGATGCTGCCTGCGAGGCTCGGGCGCTGCCAAGCCGCCAGGGGTGCATGGTCCTGCTAGCAGCACAGGCATGCGGCGACGTCCAAGGTATGTCTTTCGGGGTGAGGGGACTGAGGAGCTTTCGGTGGGTCAGCTGAGAACAGGCAGGGCAGGGTACAGATGCTTTGCACCGTGGCCACAGTCCAGGCTGGCTAATGCCCCGCATGCAGGCAGGCGTGGGCCGCTTTGGCTCCTCCCTGGTTGCCCCATGTGTGGTTCATGCAAGCCTACCTTGCTGCTACTGGTCTCACAGGTGGCGTGGCTCGCCACCAATGCCAGCAGCAGGACGATGGGGTGGCAAGCCAGGCGAGTCATCACTGCTGCTCTAGGTGCTTGCAACTGCTTCTATCACTGTTGCTCGGGATTTATGATAGGATGGCGGGGTTTACTTGCCTGCGCATAGGTTCTACCATGGGCCCCATTCTGAACCTTTGGTGGGGTTGAAGGGGCACATGGAACCTACGGGTAGCTAAAAGTATGATCATGACCGCTTTTGAGTTCAACCACACGTCTGACGCGGTTGAGCTGCTTTCATGGTCATGGGAAGCGAAATTGATGCAAAATGTGCGCACCCCTACATCTCCTGCTGAATACCGTAGTGCAAGCTGTTGCAGTGGCCATGCTACTGGAATGTTTGTACGGCCTGTGTTGCAGATTGAGACATAACCACTGGATACTCCTGGCCATGTGGAGATAGCATCAAAAAGAAAACATGCAGTGCATGTCCTCATAAGAGAAAGCAATACCAACACTTGCATGCTTCCAGGCACAGCCTCCCAAACCCCAATCAGCTGCACTACTGCCTCGCAAGGCAAAGAGATTTGGGAGTAACCAGCTTTCCATGTTTGCCAGAAAGATGAGCCTGGCTACTCTCCCACTATACACCAAGAGGCCTGCCTAGATCCGGTCCTTTGCAACCTATGCCAGCTTCACGCCTACCCCTGCTCTTTTCAGGCCGCGGTGGACCACCTCCCACGCCGATGGGAGATTCATACTTTACTCACATGCATGCCCCAGCTCACTGCCGAGCAACAAGTTAGCCACGCGACAATCGGACCATTTCTGTAGGCAGGGACCCCCAGTGACGGCAACCACACCATGCAGGTGAGCTGCGCAGTTTCTTGGCGCTGGAAAACTGTCATAGCTTGCTACAGCACTTCACCATGGTAAATCAAATTGCTCTGCCACCTTGCCTGTCCCAGTATACCACCCGCTCCCTTCTTGCCTTGGTCCAAAGGCTTGCCGCCATCTCGGTGCACTGTCACCCTGAGGCCCGCCCTTGGGCACAAGCTCACAGCCTATCTTTGCACCAGCAGCGAAACAGTGCTAGGCCTGCCGTCGGTGCACTGTCACCTTCACCCCCTCCTCCGGCACAAACCCCAGGCGGACCTTCATCTTGAGGGGCTCCTGCCCCGGCGTCAAGCGGAAGCGTAGCTGCAGGGCAAACAGACAAGCATGAAGGGACTGAGAAGACTGCCTCTCGGCAAGCTGGATTTACTATCCACACGTCAGTGCAGGCTTGGGCCAACTTGGCAGCAGTAAGCATTGTTTCAACACAATGGGAAGTCCCCATGCACGCCCAACACTTACAAGAATTTCCTGCCGAGACAGCAGACAAAACGTGAGCAGGGGTACCTTCTGATAGATGCGGACCAGGGTCAGCACTCCTTCCTGGGTGGCGAAAGCATATCCAACACACATGCGAGGTCCCTGTAAAGCACATGCAACTTCATTGAGCTTTGTGACATGCGGTCATTGCATGCTTGCTTTGTGTGTGCCCCCAAACGAGTCTGGCAGCTTTAAAAGTAACCCTTATCATAAGCCGGGTAGGCCTCCTGTGTACAGACTTGGGCTCAGGCAACCCTTGCAGAGTGCACTGCAAAGTGAGCCGCCCAGAGCATGGCCATCAGCTACAAGCAAGTCACATCCACATCACAAGCCACATTCCTTTAGGGCAATAGGCCTCTAAATGCACAGACTTGCTAACTCCAGCAACCCTTGCAATGCATTAGCGGCTATTCAGAGCTTGGTCAACAGGTACAAACCCACACCCACAGCACAGCATAGCACAGCATGCTCACATCTCCGAAGGGTATGTACGCCTCCAGGTTGAGGGCCTTGAACAGAATGGTCACCAGCTAGGGGTCATATCCACAGCACAGCACAGCGCAGCACAGCATGCTCACATCTCCAAAGGGCATGTACGCCTCCAGGTTGACGCCCTTGGACTCTGGCGACCCCTCCAGGAAGCGCTCCGGCAGGAAGGCCTCCGGGACCTGCCAGTTGTTGGGGCTGTGGTGCATGGAGAAGACCGCCCCCTGCACATGATTGCAACCGGGCCTGCCAGTTGTTGAGGCTGTGGTACATGGAATACACCGCGCCCTGCACGGGATTGCAACCGGGCCTGCCAGTTGTTGGGGCTGTGGTGCATGGAATACACCGCGCCCTGCACAGGATTGCAACCGGGCCTGCCAGTTGTTGGGGCTGTGGTGCATGGAATACACCGCGCCCTGCACAAGATTGCGAGAGTGCACTTCTCTGTTTGTACAGCGCATGCCCAACGCCCTTGGAGCAAGGCTGTATCACAGACTGCGAGGATTCGCGGTTGCGCATGGCGATGATGCCCATTGTCCTAATAAGGGTCTGGACGGAAGCACAGCACAGAAGCCAGCAGCACACACGCCAACCTTGTTTCTGCCATTGAGCAACAGGCTGCTCACGCTGCTCGCACGAGTCGCATGCTGCCCTTGGACAGGTGGCGGCCTTGAGGTGGCAGCCTGAGCTGTTGGCCTAGACCAGACTTTAACAGCCTTGGAGGCGCTGTCACCGATTGGTCGCACTAGACAGACAAAGGACACTCACGTGGATGGTGGTGCCTTTGGGCAGGTGGTAGCCGCCCAGGTTGACATCACGCTGCATCTCCCTGCCGTTGAAGACGCCAGGCGGGTAGAGTCGAAGCGCCTCCTTCCACACCGCGGTCGTGTATGGGAAGGCCTGCAATGTAGATGGGGAAGAATCCCCTACAGCTAAGGAGGTTCGGTTGTGTCTCCCTGCCTTTAAAGATGCCAGGCGGTGGACCCTGGCACCCTCCTTCCCTACATCAAAGGATGCGGGAAAGAAAGCCAAAAACAGAAGGGAGGTCAGCTGTTGCCGCAGCTATGAGGTATGGACCTTGCTACAATGGAATACGCCAGGCAGGTATATCTCAATGCCACCCTTCCACGGCTGGCTGTGGCACCAGCACGGAAGCCTGCACAAAGCTCACCCAAGGGAAGGCCCTGTGGAAGACTATGAAACCCAGTGGCAAAAGCAGGCCAGGCTGCACCCGCTGCAACTGTCCCCGCGATTGCAGTTACATGTTGCACAGTTTTACATGCAGCTGCCCTTGCAGACCACTGCAGCTCCCCTGACACCTTCATGCCCCACAGGACTCTCACAACAGGCAGCGACAAATCCATATAGGCTACTTTATGGGAGCCCTCAGGCGCACAGGGATCCTGTAGGTCAGTAACCCCCCCAGCCCTTCCATAGGGTGGCACCCTGTCATCATCGATGCAGCTACCCCCCATATGACTTATCGATGCATCCCAAGTGCCAAGCTGGCAAAACCTGGAATCAGTCAGTATCAGTCGGGATCAGTCGGTATTAGTCATACCTCCAGGTCATCCACCCCAGGCACTTTGTCGCCAAAGGCATCCACCTCTGCCAGCAGCTTGGCCTCCTTGTCAGGGTGCCTCGACAGCTCGTACACACTGCACCAGCCAGTCAGGTGCGTCTATGAGCGCAGCACACCAAAAGAGCACAGACTGGAACCTTTGTTGTCACCTGCCGGCAACCACCTGGATAGCTGAAAGATTTTCAATGATAAGGGAGGCGCTTGTTCTGCTGGCTCTTGGAAGGGCTTTCACAGCATCAGATACATATGCGCTGCTCTCTCCTGGACGCAGCTCTACTATTACTGTGTTCTGTGGGGCTACCACTATGCTTCATGCAACAGCCCCAGCCAAGTCAGTGCTTAACGAAGCATGCAGCATGCCGCAGCTCACGCCCATGCCAGTCACCTGGTTGCCAGCGCAGCTGCAGTAGTCTCATACCCTCCTCCGATGAAGGTCAGCACTTGGGAAGTGACCCACTCATCGGGGAAAGGCTTCCCTGTGGCCTTGTCGACTGCCCGGGTCTGCAAGGCCAGGAAGCTCCCAGCCCCCGCTTCTGCACACAGCGCGCATTGCATGACAAGCGGTGACAGGTCCTGCATCAAGAGGAGGGACATGTGAGGAGGCACACGGTCCTATCTGTGTAAGACAAGGTTCATCGTCCTGGTGGCGAGCCGCCTGCGTGCTTTCACCCCCGCCTCTGTGACAAAATCACAGGTCAGAGATGCCAGCGGAGGCAAGGAACGCACGGCAATGACGGCAGGTGATGTAATGGCAGGGTGATACGGGTCAGAGACAGCATGGCACTTTGCACGCCGTGAGGTCCTACTCACTGGCTCGGCCCTTGTCTCCTACAGCTGGACCGTCCCCGTTTGCGGCAGCCTGGCGGTGCTCTTGCAGCAGCCTCACTGCAACACCGTGCGACACCATCCTCGCCTCACGAGCCTGCGATCAACAAAAGCAAGTCTGAGTTAATACACATGTCTGGGTGACACATGTGGTGCCTTGGGGGCAGTATCCGGGGAATCCTTGATGCCGCATGTCTAGCAGCTGACACTTGCAACACATCCACCAGAAAGGCACAGGACCACGCACCCACATTGTTTGTGCAGCATCTGGTGGGCACCATGCAGACACCGCCCAGCTACAAGCATGTACAACCTCCAAATGTCAACCCTGACCCTCAGGGCAGACAAGCAGTGCTTTGTCCTAGGCACAGCAGGCACAGCAGGGATAGCACAAGCGCTGCAGCTCCGCACCCAAGGTCCTTTGGGGCTGAGCTTGCCCCTTTGGTGCATATATAAAAAAGATATATGCGCCCAACCTCGAGGGCACAGCATTGCCGTTCCTTAAGTGGTGCCCGGGGAAAAACCACAGGACACCAGCCAGGGCTCACCCGCTTTGTGAGGCGTGCCGCTGGGAAGATGTTGGCGGCATAGCGCACCAGCAGCTCAAAGTGGGGGAACAGCACCAGCAACATCATCCAGATGCTGATGAGGCCTGGAAAGCGAGTGCAGGTGCAGGTGGAGGTGGAGGTAAAAAGATGAGTCAGGAGCAGACTGCCTTGGCGTTGGCTGCAAGCTGGAAGCGGCTGAGTGCTTGCCCTGAAGCCTGTCGACAGGAGGGGGACACCTTGCCTCATGCATCCGTACCGCTGCTGCAAGGCTGTCTCTTCTACAAAAACATCCAGACCGCATACAAAAACATCAGCAAGCCATACTGGCCATGCACAAGACAAAGTCACATGACACATTACTACGCTCACCAAAGGCATCGAAGATAGCCCTCACAGCCACCGTCAATTGCTCCGCGGTGTTGTCAGCAGCACCGTCGCGTGCTGCAGAACCTTCCTTCCCTTTGGGCTGCACGGAATGGAAGTCCACTCTGCAATGGTAAAAGTAGGGACCGCCCTCGGTTAAGACAGAGGACAGCTTCACAATGGCAATAGTAGAGGCAGCAGAGGCAATAGAGCAGCCAGGCTGGCTGCCACGAGGAAGGGCTTCCCCCTGCCCTGCAGCGCTGCACACTGGCAAGCTGCACGGGTCTAGGAAGGGTGAAGAGGGGTGACCTACTGACTGCCAAGTGTGGAAGAGGTCTCATCTATCTCCGCAGTGCCATGCCAGTATCCGCTGAGGCGATGGGCACAGTCAGAACAGAGCATGCAAGGCGAGGTGCCTGCCTAGCCTCCCACCGAGACACAGTGCCCCCTGCCACACCCAATGCAAGCTTGCCGGCTTGCATAGGTTGCTCATGTATAGCACGCAGGTACAGCAAGAGCTCGCACAGCAGGGCTTTTCAGCTGCCATGGGTTCAACTCCTGCTCCAGGCTGGCTTTATGCTTGCCACCCACCCCAGGGGCAACGCCCCGGCCTGCTAGCCTGCCCAGAGGCAACATGGTGCCAACCAAATCCAGCCAACCCGCAGCCAACTCCAGAACCGTTGCAACTACACAAGGCGGTGGTGCCCACCATATCGTATCCGGCGCCAGCTCCAGATTCCAAGTACCCGAGAATTTGGCACCCAATATTATGTACCAACCTATGCAAAGGCGGTGGTGCCCACCACATCCCGCGCCAGCTTGCCAAACTCGAGAATATAGATACCGAGAATCTGGCACCCAAGAGTCAAGTACAACCTACCCAAAGGCGGTGGTGCCCACAACATCCAGCGCCAGCTTGCCGAACTCGCGGTGCACGTCCAACTCCTCCCCAGAGTCAGCGTGCTCCTCCAGGGCTTGCGACAGCCGGTCTGCGGTCTGCGGGTGAGATAATAGATACTAATATATGTAGTGCATGAAATAATGAATGTATGTAACAAGCAAATAGGTACACAGCGAAGGACAGCACGCAGCCTGCTCACTTCCGGGCAGTGGTTAGGGTTGTGTGACACGTCCTACCGGCTTGTGACATGTGAGGTGTGTCCAGCTGCGCCCCTGGCTCACCAGCGAAGCAGTCTCAGTGGGGAAGGGCGTGGCACAGAGCAAGTGCAAGGCGATGCAGCAGGCGGGCTGGCCCGCTGGCAAGTGCAGAAACTCAAAAGCGCAGGCAAAAACCCTCGCTCTGTATTCCCAGGTATGTATGTAGGAGGGTGAGGGGGGGTGAGGGGGGGGGTGTCCTCGGCCCTGCAGAGGAGAATCTTGCCACAATAAGAGTCCCAGCCCCCCATGTCGAAAAGGAAGATGGCTTCCCAGGCATACTTATGCATTCATCTTATTAATTATGACTGCCCAGGGCAGCTCACCTTGACCATGAAGGGGACCAGAGTAGCCAGGCTGGACTTCTGGAAGAAAGGGTGCCAGGCATTGGCCGCTGCGCGCCAGGTCTCCCCCCTACGCATGAACGTTCTCGAGAGCACACACTGATGGCCCACATGTCTAGCGGCACAGCTGGTGGTGGTGTAGATATACACACATGGGCACCATGGCAAGCACAGGACAAGACAACTATGAGAGGGTGCCTCGAACATTGGAATGCCTCTGATGCTAAGGCACTGGTGGTGGCGATGCCAGCCCAAAGCTGAGCCCAACACCTATATAAACCCCATCTCGCAGAGATGGAGCAGCGCCGGTTGGCAGCTAACCAGCGCCAAGGCTGACTGTAGGCTCTGTGATACCCTGCTGGGACTTCAATTCATTACGTAATCCACCGCACACCTGGAGGCGATAATGTTATAGCTGTCAAAACGCCTCTCCTTGCCCACGCTGAGGAATCGGATCCCAGCACGCCAAGCCGAGGATCGGGCAGCCTTCCTGCAGCAACCCAGCCAGCGGCTGCTATCCTGCCAAGCACATCAATGCAAGGGCCAACGTTACAGCAACAGGCGAGTTGGCCGTTTCCGGCACCCCCACTGGGTGTCGGAGTAACTAACTACCAGTTCCGCCGATCCACCCTCCCGCTAAATGTGCTGTGCTTGCCCCACTACTGCATAAAAGGAACGCTGGTAGCTTAGGGTCTGTGAAGCCACAAAGCCAACTCCTACATGCATATAGTTCAGCTACGTATAGTTACAACAGACTTCGCCCCTGCTCACCTTATCATGTAGGGGTCTTCAGACACCACCACAACTAGGGTGCCGCCAAACCAAACTCTGAAGATGGGGCCATACTTCTTTCCCCACTCCTGGTACGCCAAGTGTGGCCCCTTCTTAGCGATCTCGGGCAGGTTTCCCAGCAGCCAGACAGAGGGAGGGCCTGCATGCAGCGCACACAGCTTGCTGCTGACATGGCACCCCAGTCAAGCATGAGGCAATGGCGTCTTCAGCCGTATAGGGAAGGGGAGTATTAGTGCAGTCAACACCAGTGCGCCTCAGAGCACCGTTGTTGTGGGACAGGCAAGACCAAAGTAAAGGGGGACCTGCAGGCCAGCCTTATGACTATTCTTAAACCCCACAAAACTGTTAGGGACCTAGCGGGCAGGTCTACATTCAGCAGCAGCCGGTCTGCTGCAAGGTTTGGGCGTACCAGGAATGCCTCGGTAACGCCATCGTTGTATAGGGTGGAACCCATACACCACCAAAGCCTGTACAAGGGCAGGTGCGAGTGTCAGAGGCGTAAGAGGACTTCCCGCAGCCTGCAATTGTCCAGTCCATCGCGGCAGGATGCCTTTTAACTACCAGTAGGAAGGACCCCAGGGTCCAAAGTGCGAGTTGCAGGTAGGAGAATCCCAGCCACTGGCAGTCCATGAGACTTGTCTTTGCAGCCCTGGATCGGCAGTGCTGGCACCACCGTTTCTATTGCCCGGAGTGGCGTCTCCTGGACAGGTTCACGGCCAGCCTGCACTTGCATCCTGGAGATTACAAGAGGTGGTGCAGTACCGAGCGCAGCATGCCAAGCAGCTTGCAGACGCGGTTTTGCGCGCTGACCACGAGTAAACTCTTCCAGAGAACACGACAACTTATAGACAACATGTTATATATGTGTTAAAAGCCGCTGCAGCCGCTATGGGTGTCTCGGAGAGTCTTGCGCTCAATCATGTTACACTGGCAAGCTGGTAAGGCAAGCTGCAGCAGAACCCAGCAGATTAATACACTGAAAACCTGTAGCACAAAGTGTGCAGCAACTGTGGGACATGATTTTACCAGAAACCGCCATCCCAGCCATGATACCAGCGATAGGACAAAACATGCCAGCCACTCCTTCGCCATCCTTGCACGCCTTGTCATACTCATATCGCCATTGTCATACTCATTTCGCCACGACAGTCCTTGCCCTTCAAACTCGCCTTCCAACATGATCACAGCACCAAGTAGCATGCGTCTGGGACCCACAAGCCACAGCTGTCACCGCTCAACAACAATAGTGCATTGGTCCAGCAGCTCCGCTGCGAAATCTCTTCTCGACAGCAAGTTGCTGTCTGCAACTGGAGCCCAACATAGTCTAGCTCATCCAGACAGGCGACACCATCGCAACGTACTGCTGCAACCCGGCTTCAACACGGCCTGTCAGAAATACCGACAACTGGCGCCGGTCTCCTCCACAGCCCAATCAAGCTGCCTTCTTGGCACGCACAACACGCCTCCTTGGGGCGCCGCCATCATCACCGCTGCTGCCACTACCGTTGGGGCCCTCGCCAGCTGACGCCGGGGCACTTGCTGCCTCTTCGGGAGAGGCACTGTCTGCGTCTGCTGGAGTATCAGCGGAGGGCGCTGCTGCGGCTGCCTTTCGCGGTCGCCTGACCTTGGGCCCTTGGGAAGCTGCCTGGGCTTGCAGCGCCTCAACCTTGGCCTGCGCAGGTCCCCCACCCATGCATGAAGTGTGACGGAAAGGCACACAAGGGCGGCAGCACAACCCGAAGGAAACCAGCAGTGACCACGCATGAGAAGGTCAAGGGCGTCAGGTGATTACTAAGCACACGGTCATCCCCTACCAGCCTGCCGACTGCATACAAAGCTACCACCGCTAGCCTGCTGCTGCTGCTACCACCCTTCGCGTGATGAAGCGGAGCCGACCCCTCACAACAAGCAGGGGGCCTTGCTCTTGCTCCTTCTGGAATTCCTACAACATAACTGCCGGCCCCGCCACCAGCACCCCTCATGGGCTGCCGTGCTTGGGGTCACTGTGGGCAGGATGGCCAGCGCAATAAACCCCCCCAGTACTTGCAATCGCCCTGTTGGTCAAACACCAATCATCCAGCAGCAGGCCGCCCCAACTCGCATGCACACTAATCACACGTGTGTCATGCGACTCACCCGCGCAACCTCAAACTCCTGCTGAAGCTGCGCCACGGACGCCTCCGCTGCGCGGCGCGCCGCCTGCTCGGCCTGTGCGATGCCGTTCAACTCCTGGCGCAGGCGCGCCACCGCCTCCTCAGCATCCAGCCGGGCGCTGCGCTCTGCGTTGAAGTCCATGCGGACCTGGACACAGCAGGCACAGCGTGACTTCAGTCAGCGGATTGTTAAGGCGACCTCGGCATCCAGCCGGGCGCTGCGCTCCGCGTTGAAGTCCATGCGGACCTGGACGCAGCATGCACAGCACGACTTCAGCCTGCTGCTCAGTCAGCGCCATGCCACGGCGACCTCGGCATCCTCACAGGCCGGGCCTGAACCCATTTGCACAGCGTGCACTGCATGGGCAGTCCTACCTCGCAGACCAAGCTTCCCCAGCGATGGCTGCATCACCTGCCCACCACCAAGCACGGCTCATCACTTCTGTATGCCAGCCCAGTCGCCTCCCCCCTCCTTCACCTTGTTCGCCGCCTCCCACGCCTGCCCAAACACCGAAACATCGCATCTCTTTTCGTGGGCAAGCGGGCAAACAACCCACAGACCTTGTTAGCCGCCTCCTGCGCTTCCATCATCTCGTTCCGCACCACGCTGATGACCGACTCCAGCTTGGCCACAGCGGCCGCAGCGTCCTCCCGAGCTTCACGCTCCGTCTGCAGCTCCTGCCCGGCCTGCAACCCAAGATGAGGTAATCGCTCAGCTACGCTGCAAACTGGTCTATACAGCTCAGAGTGATATCTTCCGACTGCTCCTGACCGACCTGCAACTTAATACAGGCTAAGCTGGTGTCTCTGCTTCAGACACGTGGCCGAATGCTCAGGTCACAGTGCGCTTAACGCACAGCCTTTGAACCCTTCCACATGGATTTGCTACAGCCGCTGCCTGCCTCGCGGACACACCCCTGCACCTCAGTATCGCTCCAGGGTCGCCACAAAGGCAGCCTTCCACCCACCTGCTGCAGCCCGATGTCAGCACCGCTGCAAGGGACTTGGCCTAATGGGACGCCTCGCCCTGCTGCGGCTAGGTGGCCGGCCACTCACCGCACACACAACACTTCTCCAGCCCCTACGCCCACAACCACACACACCATCACCACACCACCACCGCAGCCAGACCCGCAGCCTTGCTACCCTCGTCCCACCTGGTTCAGCCTGTTTTCCGCCGCCTGGAGCTTGGCCTGGTAGGACGTCTCGCTCTGCTGCAGGTTGGTGGTCAGCAGCCGGTTGCGCGTCTCCAGCTCATTCATCATCTTGCGCACCTCCCCAGACTCGCGCCTGCAGGGGAAGGATTGCAACACGCGGTCAGGCGTGAAGGGCAGTGCAGGATTGTACCGTCAGGACTCCCCAGCCCACCTTGCCACTTAGCGCACACCCAAGGCTTGCGGCTGGAGGGTAAGCCCTGCATGGGAGAAAGAAGTGGGTAGAGGCGTGTCCCAGCGTGCTCCCTGGTGACTGACGCAGCCTTCGTTGGCTTCACAGAGTCAGCAAGCGCCTGCGGCGGACAACATCTGACGTGCCATGCCAGCCTAGGTCGTACAATCTCAGCCCAGATGTGCAGACCGGAAGGAGCCACGCCAACGCCAACGGTCCTACGCCCCCCCCGCCGCCCCCGCCCCCCCCGCGCCCGCCCCCGGGCACGCGCTGCCCCTTACCTGAGGTTGAGTACGGTGTTCTGCTCCTGCTCCAGCCGATCCTCCATACGGTGGTACTCCTGCTTGATGTTGCTCAACGCATCACGCATCTCCTCGCCTGCACAAAGCGCAGCATAATGTTGCACACCCGATAGGTAATGCCCAAGTCACCAAGCTGCCATCCGTGACTGGTTCAACGGGTTGTCCCGGGTCGCAGCGCACACAAGGTTTACTTTGGTTGGATGACCTACCATCGACTCAAGACTAAAGAATAAATGAATAAATATATCCATGATATACACTTATAGGATACATAATATAATGATACATATTTATATGGATAAACTTCATACTATGAAGCCATCTCCATCCCATTATCATATAGAAGGGGTGGAAGGTGACTCACTTGCGCTCCGCTCCTGCATGAGCTGGTTGGAGACTTGCGACAGGTCGCTCTGGACGGCCGACAGCTCGCTACGCAGGGACACAGCCTCGGCACGAGCCGCCTGACTGGCCTGGCGCTCCCCAGCCAAGGCACGGCTGGTTTCCTCCACCTGAGAGAGGCAGGGACAGGGGGGTTAGGAGGAGAAACAAAAAAGCGCGAGCCGCCTGGCCCGCCTGGCACTCCGAAGCCAGGGCGCGGCTGGTCTCCTCCACCTGAGGGAAGCAGGAACACATTAGCGGCAGGAAGCGCGGTTTTGGCGCCGGCGTGTGCGTCATGCCGCACCGGTCAAGTCCACCTGGCACACGGCAAGTGGAGCAGTAACGTGGGAAGCTGACGCGACACGTGGCGGACCAGTCAACGAACAGCGACTCCCGTCCTCCCACCCTCTATAAACTGCGGCCAGCCGGTGTGACTACTACACCACAATAAAAAGCATTCCTAAACTAGAACTCCCATTGACCATCAGAATCTGCAAATCTCCCAGAAGCTGGTTCCCACTGGTGCTGGCTGCCCCATATCCCTACCCCACCCACGAAGTCTTCACACCTCTAGGGTCTTGATAACCCCACGTGCACGACGGCGCGCAGCTCTTGAACACTCAGCTGCCCCAGCAGCTGCTGTCAGTATGATCCTCTACCAGCATGGACTCACCTTGGCTTTAATTTCTAAGACCCCCCCCCCCTTTTGGGCATGGCGACTAAACATTTCCACTGATGACTCACCTTGGCGCTGAGGCCCTGCACCTCACCCCGCAGCTGGTTCACGGTGCTGGTTGCCGCCGTCAGCTCCTGCTCCAGCTGCTGCACCCGCCCGTTGCGGTCCGCCAAGTCCTGCCGAGCAGCACCCAGCTCGGACTGCGCAGCAAGAAAGCAGGAATGCCCAGGTGTTAAGATACAGATCCTGCCGAGCAGCACCCAGCTCCGACTGCGAAGCAAGAAGGCGGGGAATTTCCCAGGTGTTAAGATACAGATCCTGCCGAGCAACCCCCAGCTCCGACTGCGCAGCAAGAGATCGTGGCATTACAGGAGTGAGATAACACATGATACCATCAAGCGTCTTTGGGGTGACACAACGACAAGGGGGGCAGCCACAGGTATGCCTGCGAAGAAAGGACGGCAGTTGCCCTACAGGCTGTCAACTTACAACCAAGCCAACCCACAACATACATGCATCTGTGCAAAGTGGTTGCCATTGTGCACCTCCTCCTGCAGAGCTGCACTGTATATCAACTTGCCTGTGCCTATAGTGCCTGCCAGCACAGGGAGCACCCACCTCAATCTGTGCGATGCGATCGCGCTCCTGCTGTAGCTCCTCGTGCACAGCGCCAAAGCGGGAGTCGGCCTCCGCGCGCTGCCACGCTGCCTCCTCAGCCTGCACATGGGCAGGCATTTGTACCTCACTTTCTGTGGCATAGGCCTGGTTAGTAACCCTGAGTCAGCCTCACCACACTACCGGCCGCCGCGCCCGCCTCTCAGCTCTGATGGCACTAGGAAGCTGATGAGTGGAAACAGGATAGAACTAACCACATGTGTCTGATAAGGACATGTATGCTGCTGCGCCTCTTGAGTGCAATCTGGCCAGCCTCCTGACCCACAAGCCCAGCACCGACATGACAGTCTCGTCAACCATAATCAATGGGGACTGCACCTGCTGCTGCGCCTTGACCGCCATTTCAGCGGCCTGCTGCTTCATGAGCCTTAGAGCCTCCCGGAGGGACATGGTCTCCTTGCCCACCTGCAACTTGAAGGATAGCACAGCAGGCATGACTATGCTGGTGCAACCTTCCCACCAGCCAGAGGTCTTTGGAGACTCATGAGACAAACAGCTGCCAGCAAGCAGCTTTCCCTGCCCAGGAGCACCTGTTTACAAAGCATAATTCATGACCACAGCATGCATAGTCAAGACAGAGTAGCTTGGGACTCTGGGCAGACACCGAGCCAAAGCTGACCCGCAAGGGCGGCAACTGGAGCAAGCACCCATTTCCATTGCTCAGCAAGCCGAGGAACATGCCCCACTGCCCTGACAATGCCGGCCGAACACAGAGCATAACATACAGCATACGGCATACATCCCTGCCCGTACAGTTTAACCCTATCTCCCCGCTATTCCACACTGCCTGCCACTTTTAACATACACAATACGAATATCAAAGTTTAGCACAGGATGCGGATGTGACTGCTCAGGTGAGGGCCCGCAGGCTCACCCGCTCAAAGGCAACCTTTTGCGGCTCTGCCTGCTGGTTGGCCTCCGCTAGCTGGTGCTCCAAGTCGGCAGCTGCGCTCTGGAGCTCCTCAATCCGCTCCCTGCAGCCATGGCGTACCAGCCTTCTCACAAAGAACCTCTCACAGGACACCAACTGCCACTTCCGTCCCAACGCACGGCCACCACCAACCAGCAGTGGCAGCCCTGATGCTTACCTCTTCGCTCGCTCAGAGAAAAATCGGTGCCAATCTGGGAACTTGATAAGAGAGATGGGCGGGAGTCTGGCCTACCCCTCCCTGCTGCCCACGCTCGTTCACAGCATGCACAGCATCCTAGCGGTCAACCTGACCAAATGGCGGCGGTAGCCTGGCCCACCTCTCCTCGCCCAGCTGGCCTTCCAGCGCCGCGCTCTGTGCCGCCAGCGTCGCGCTGGACTGCATGGCGCCCTGCAGCTGCGCCTTGGTGCGCGTCGCCTCCTCCCCCAGCCGCTGGGTGAACTGCCGCTCCTTGTCCAGGCTGGCGTGGACCTGCAGTACACATGATGACTAAGCTCATCAGCATATCAGTCGTACTCAGCTTGATGGAGCACTGGGTGAACTGCCGCTCCTTGTCCAGGCTGGCGTGGACCTGCAGTACACATGATGACTAAGCTCATTAGCATATCAGTCATACTTAGCTTGATGGAGCACTGGACGAACTGCCGCTCCTTGTCCAGGCTGGCGTGGACCTGCAGTACACATGATGACTAAGCTCATAGCACTGCACGACTTGACCCCTGGCTTCAGGCACATGCGCATGTAGGTCTGACCCGCAGGCCAAGAAAAGTAGTTAGATGAGCTGAAGAACTGCACTGGGTTGATGCTGAGGACCTTCTGACCTTTCCTGGCAACTGTGTATAGTGGCAACTTGCAGTCTACTCTAGAAGAGATATCTGAACTCTCCGCTGCGAGGGCAGCTACAAACTTTGGTATGCAAAGGTATGTCAGGCTTAAACTTTGGTAAGTAAAGGTATGTCAGGCTTACCTCATCCAGCATGCGCTGCAGCTCAGCGGCCTCAGCATCCGCGGTATACTTGGCAGCGCGCTCGGCCTGCAGGGCAACAAAGCAGGCTCCAAACTGTGCTTCACAGCCAAGCAGGAGCGCACGCAATAAGACACCAGAAGCCTGCTGTTACCTGCAGAGTGCAGACGCACCCTGCAGCATCTCGTGACACCCTGCTTCTCGCAACCTGTGCAGTGCCTGGACCCAGGTCAGGCTGACTCCAGACTCCATCCCCAGCAATCCAACTTATCAAAACCACACGGGGTCATGGTGAGCCACTATACCTGCAGGGCCTCGTCAGTTGCAGCGGCCTCCTTCTTGACTGCATCCACCAGCTGCTGCTCCGCTGCTAGGGCACGCTCAACCAGGCTCTTCTCCTTGACCACAGCCTCACGCGACTCTCGCTCCAGCTCCAACTGGACAGCACACATAGCAGCAAGCATCCCAGGTACCATTAGCTGGCACTCCTTGAGACTCTAACAAAGCCATTGGGAAATCCTTATTGTCACTGGCCTTTCATACCAGGCTACGCCAATAAAACAGTTAAAAGCAGGTAACCTCTTTGGAGGCAGTCTTGCACGACCCGCCAGGCCTGACAACAAGAAAGTGCGAGCCCGGACTTTCACCAACCCTGGCACGAGCCTGAGACCGTCTCACAGGAAACCAAGTCCCTCAGCCGCGCCCATGACTTTGAAACAGACAGCAAGATCGCCCCAAGGCTTACCTGCCGCTGTGCATTGGCAGTTGCAGCAGCTGCCTCCTTCTTGATCTTCTCAACCAGCTCCTGCTCCCGCTGCAGAGCCTCCTTGGCAGCCTCGACCTGCCCCTTGAGCCCTGACACTTCGCTGCGTTCAGCCTGCATGAGAGCCAGCATTCAGGGTTACTTAGGGCTATTTAAAACTTGTTGACCCTAATCAACCCTTGTTGAACCCTAAAATGGTGCTTGGGATATGTCATGCCGTCCTCAAACGGAGGGGCCCCGTATCGGAGCACGATCACTGGGCTGACAACAGCCAAGCCCCTGGAGCTGCACCCCGTTGTACAGGAGCTCTCAGCCCTCATGCTAGTCGCCATCTGGGTGAGTCCTAGCAATCGATTGCAGCCCTCAGTCTGATAATGGTGATGCTGGGTATCAGGGTAGGAGTAAAATGGCAGAAGGAAACGAACGAAGCAGCCGCTAGACCTCATACTGCCCAACATCAATTTGCTTGGTGGCTAGGCGCTCCTGCTCCTGACCCTGGCAAATGTACTTGCCATCAACCAACTGCGCAAATCAGTCACGCCTTCAGGTATTGTTACCCCTCAGGCTCTCTAATTAATCACCTGCAGCTGGGTTTGGAAAGTTGTTTCCTCCTCCTGCTTCTGCTTCTTGAACAGGGTGAAGTAGCCGGCCAGTCCGCCGGCAGCTATGATGCCCACCACATTCAGCAGCGAGAAACCGCTGGTCCCCTCCTGAGGAGCAATTGATTCGGTGGGGGCCGGTGCTGCCGGCGCTGCCTGCTGCTGCTGCTGCTGCTGGGCCTGCCTGACTTCCAGATCCGCCCGCTGCTGTGCCTGCTTTATCTCCTGCTGCGCCTGCTTTGTCTCCAGCTCAGCCTGCTGCAGCGCCTGCTTTGCCTCCTGCTGCGCCTGCTTGGCTTCCAGCTCGGCCTGCTGCCGAGCCTGCTTTGCCTCCTGCTCTGCCTGCTGCCGGGCCTGCTTGGCTTCCTGCTGTGCCTGCTCAGCTTGCTGACGCTGTGCCTCCAACTCACGCTGCAAGGAGAATGACACATGGAACTTCGTAGCCAGCACAGGGTCCTTAACTAGATCTGGTGGCAATCCTAGCCAGCACCTTTCTGCAAGCACACTACTACAGCCGAAGTCTAGCGCCTGCTGCCATTCGCCTTGCGAGAGGCAACCAGCAGTCAGTCCCGCCAGCGCCCAGCAGCAGCCTGGGCCACTGCATGCTTTTTTGCTGCGTCCAATATCGACACCCTTTGCCAGCACCGCCGACTCAGCACTAGCAGCCACCAGACTTGGAGCAGACAAAGGCCCCTGCATGACCACTGCTGTCTCACCCTAGGCGCGCCTTTGCGGTTTATCACCCTACCGGGCAAGCACTGCCTCCCACCCAACAACACCCAACAAACTCCAGACATGGCATTTGTAAAGCTTTTCTGCTGACTCACCCTTGATGCCTCCAGGGCCCTCCTCAGCTCCTCGATCTCGGCATTCTCCCGCTCCAGCTCGGCCTGCAGACTGCCTGCCTGGCTGAGGCTCAGGTCCGCCTGAACATTGCCCGACGCCCGGATGGCCTGGGAGCGGGGATTGCTCGTGGCCTCCACCTGTCATGACACAAGTGCGCACACCAGTCAGGCAGTTGTTTACTACAACACCTGCCAAGGAACCCCCATGGGTCCCCTGACCCACCGAAACCGGCCGGACAGCAGGTTTTAAGCGGCCTTGGATCCTTCTGCCTCTGCTGCCGGGAATCTGGAACGACTTGCAAGAGAGCTAAGCAACCCCAAAGAGGAAAGCCAAGCTGCAGCTTGCCTTGGGCGAGGACTGCAGCTTCTGAAGGGTGGCCCCCCGCGCCTCCAGTATTCGCTGCAGCTCTGCTTCCAGCTGCTTAGACTTGGCATACTGACCCACCTCTGCCATGGCAGGCTGAGAAAACCCCAGGGCCTGCACGGTGGTGACGACACGGATAACTTGAGCAGCGAGCCAGGTGGCATGGGCCATTTCCGAAACGACGGCAGGGCTGCGACCTGCGTCAGTTTCAGCACCCAGTGTGCATGCTCCCACACGCTCAACGGATCACTTCCAAAGTTATTACCAGGCAAGTAGCGGCCAGTCCCGTCAGCAGGGCTGCAGCCTTTCCAAGCATCGGCTGCTCAGTTCCTGATGAATATGTCGCATCGTGCTTCTTAGCTATGCATTGCAGTCGGAAAGGACGGTTTGTACGGGGGAGGCTAGTGTGGATGCCCACATGACGCCCGCTAGCAAGCGGACGTCCAGTGGGGGTCAGAAACGTACGGTGAGACGATAACATCATTTTGTTCCTATTACAATGTAGCCTGCAAGCGCAAGGCAAACCGTCCATCCCTTGGATGAACCCCATCCCTACAACCTAATCAGAACTGATCACACTGGGTGTCTCAAAGTACTCGAACTTCTTGTACGTACAGGAAATTCTTATACATTCTGTGTTCGTTTTCTCATGTCCTGCTGCAGCCTTTGTGTAACTGGCTTGCAACACGCTCTGACCAGGCAAAAAGCAAGTCAGCTAATCAAGTGTCCAAGTTTCACTTAGAACAGTAATCTTGAACCCTGAGCGCCCTGTCGAAAGAAAAGCCGTGCGGGACTTTTAAACCTTGTTGGCATTTTGTTGCCACCGTGTACTTGGGTTGGGCGACCGGAAGGTTGTTTTCTCCCAAATGAAAGAGATTTAGTTCAGCTTGTGCCACCAAGGAAAGAATTGTTGGTAGCCCTGTAGCTTGAAGAGCCGGAATTCCGCGGAAGCGCGACAACGACTGGGCGCTCCCGCAATTTCACCATTGTGTTCTCGGGTAGCTCCTTTGCCGATAATAGTCGCTTTGACCTCATGGTAACGACCGTTGCTCCATGGGCCAGCGACGCACGGACCTGGGAACCCAGCAACACCGCTAAGCATCATGCTGTGGTCGGCTTTCAGATAACACGGTACTGATCAGAACGGCCCCCTTAACTATTTGGCATGCGGAGAGCGAGCGATGGCAGCAAAACAAAAGGTGAGAGTGGCAGACACGATGCAAGCACTGGAGGAGCCCCCCGTCAGAACTATTCAAGGCGAGGGTATGACGCCAGGGCTTGACCTTGTGCGCACGACAAGACGAGATCCGCTGTTTGTCAGCGCTTGCTACGAGGACTTGGAGTGGGGGGAGGCTAGGGGCCCCTCTGTCGCCAGGGGCGCCCCTCCCAACAAGGTGAAGCCTTGGCCTGTGCAGGTCTCCTACTTTTATGACCCTGATGTGGGCCAGTTCTACTATGGGCAGGGCCACCCCATGAAACCCCACCGAGTGCGGATGGCCCACTCCCTCATCCTGCACTACGGGCTGTACTCGGACATGCAGGTTCGGCTTGTGGAGCTACAAGGTCTAGGTGTGCAGTAGCTTAAGTAAGAACCACAGAAATATGGAGGATCAGCTATGCAAAGCTTCCTGGGGTGGCTCCGTCCCCTGCATTGTCTTAGAGGATGCGTACAACCTGCTATACCTGGGTTATCCCTTGCTTTCCCTGTTAAGGAATGTGGGGAGCACCATGCCAAGGCAAGCAGGCTGCAGCGCAGGTAGCTTCCCCGCAGTGGCGTGTACTTGCAACAACATAAGCGCAGCGCCTCCCTTTGCATGAACCTTCCTCAGCTGCTTCCTCCTGTATCCTACCTAGGTATACCGGCCGAG
Source organism: Parachlorella kessleri (assembly GCA_001598975.1). Taxonomy (NCBI): domain Eukaryota; kingdom Viridiplantae; phylum Chlorophyta; class Trebouxiophyceae; order Chlorellales; family Chlorellaceae; genus Parachlorella; species Parachlorella kessleri. Next base: position 31,705 of record BBXU01001444.1, on the reverse strand, counting down.
AAAGGCGGAGGCCGAGGATATGGAGAAGTTCCATACCAGCGACTATGTGGAATTCCTGCGCAACGTGAACCCTGACAACATGGTTAGTAAGCTGGCCACCCCCGCTGTTAGCCCCAAAATGGAACTCTAGGCCTTCCGAGGCGGTCAGAACCTGCCCAGGCCTGCACCTGTGGCGCCTTGTCATTGATGTACACCTCAACGGCGGTGTGAAATGCCCGCTTGGGTTGTTTAAAAAGTTGGCAATGAATGCTCAGTATCGCCTGCAGCACGCCCACAGAGTCGCTCTGAGGAGTGGAGAGTTACATGAGCTGCCTCACTGCCACCCATGCAGACTGAGTTCAACCGCGAGCTAAGGGAGTACAACATGTTTGAAGACTGCCCAGTCTTCGATGGCCTGTACAAGTACTGCCAGGTCAGTCGTAGGGGCGCGGCATGCAGTGGTGTGTTCAGTTAGCGGCTGCCAAACACGCTTTAATGTCCGCATGGGATTGGTTTGATCAGCAGGAGGCGTCCACGTCTTGTGAACGACCTCTCGGCAAGGGCAACCCGCCACCTCTGCCGTGCCGCTGCCGGAGGCAGAGGACAAATCTAGAACAGAGTTCCCTGTCAGTGTGGTACATGGAAGCATACCTAAGGCATTTGCGCCTGCGCCTCCCCGCCGGGAGCAGCCTTGCCAGTTCATGCCAGCTCAACTACCGCTCGTGCCAAAGTTGCGCTTGCGGGCCTAACTCTGCTGGGTGTTTTGTGGCCTGCCTGCAGATCACCGCCGGCGGCAGCCTCGGCGGCGCGGTCAAGCTGAACTACCGTTCGTCAGATGTTGTCATCAACTGGGCGGGTGGGCTGCACCATGCCAAGCGAGGCGAGGCCTCGGGCTTCTGCTATGTGAACGACATTGTGCTGGCGGCGCTGGAGCTGCTCAAGTACCACCAAAGGCAAGTTTTTAGGGGTTTCTAGGGTTTAGGGTTCATTTAGGGTTCCTCCTTTCTAGTTTTTTAGGTTCCTCCTCAGCACGGCTGGTAGTGAGTGGTAGTGAGTAGTCGTGAGTGCCGTCCGGTGCGGAAAGGGCCATGGAGAGCTGCTCAAGTACCACTAAAGGCAAGGCTGCGAGCGAGTCTGCTGAGCACGGCTGGTAGTGAGCGGTGGGAGTGAGCAGTCATGAGTGCTGTCCGGTGTCGCAAGGAGAGCCTTTCCATGGAGAGCAGCTAAGCACTACCAAAGGCAAAGCTGCGAGCGAGGCTCCTCAGCACGGCTGGTAGTGAGTAGTGGTACTGTGGGCTGTTCGGCTCGGAGAGGGCCATGAAGAGGCACTCAAGCGCCCTCCGCCTCTGTGGTTGGGCTTGACTAGGCATTGAAGCTTGTCGTTAGTCGCTTCGTAAAGGCCCTCAACCGGCGGTCAGTGCCCGCCAGATGCCAGCCTCCATCATCGAAGTGCAGCGGGCTGGCCAGCAGGCTCCTAAGCACCGCCCTACCCCTCACCTGGGCCGAGACGCTACGTGCACTGCTGGGGCCCCCCTGGGGTGCCAACCCTGCTGGTTGCGGAACCGGTAGACACTGAAGCACTGGACTATAGCCTTGGCTGCTGTAAGGGGTTATTGGTCCCTATGGCGGTACAACTCTCGGTACAACTCTCCTTGCCTGCCTGGCGCGTTTGCAGGGTGCTGTACTGTGACATTGATGTGCATCATGGAGACGGTGTGGAGGAGGCTTTCCTCACCACCGATCGAGTCATGACGGTGTCCTTCCATAAGTTTGGCAACAACTTCTTCCCCGGCACGGGGGACATTGTCAACAAGGGCCACGGTACGTGTGCGATACATCTCTACTGTTCCCTCCAACGAACATGGTAGCAGCTTCGTGCCTGGGACGGGGGACATTGACATGGGCTACGTTTGGTACGCACGGTTGCTTGGCAAAGGGTATAGATTGGGGGCAGCTTGGCAGGAAAGGAAAGATCTCAGCTGATTTGTAGCATGATTTTGGCCTGAAAAGCACCACAGGGACCAGAGAATGCTGTAGCTTGCGAGCTACTCCCTGCAAGCTCGTACCAGCTGTCTTAGGCTGCCCAGTTTGGTGCTACGTGCTTGCAGCTGCCGCTTGATACCAACCACATCGGGATGTATGTGGCCCTGCCAAACTGCTCACACACATGGCTGCCCTCCCATTTGCAGGCCAGGGACGCTTCTATGCGCTCAATGTGCCCCTCCGGGATGGCATCACTGATGCCGCATATGAAAGCATCTTCAAGCCGGTGATGGCTAGGGTGATGGAGGTGTACCAGCCAGAGGCAGTCATCATGCAGTGCGGTAAGTGGGAAGGCGGTGAGCGTCCTCAGCAGGCAGTGCGGCGGGAAAATGGCGAACAGCGGGGGCTCACCATGCATTGTGGTGATGATGCAGTTTGCCGAAGGAGCCATGATGCGGTGTGGTCAGTCAGCCATTCCAGTGTCCCTAGCAGGCATGGGACCCCCTGGGACCATGCAGCACGGTCCATAGTGCGTATGGTTAGGAGCCAGGTTTACGAGTGGTTGGGCTGTGGAAGCTACCGTAGAATGTTCCCAATGTCAATGCTGCGATTTGTCAGAGGTGGGAATGACAAGCAGCAGGCTGCTACACCAGGCAGCTGAAGCGAAGGAGGGCAAGGACAAGACGCCCACACATGCTCCAGACTGTGACATTGACATGCACATGCGCCGTGTATCGGCCTTGTGGTCAGGCTCTGACTCCTTGGCTGGCGACCGGCTGGGCCCCTTCAACCTCAGCAGCCAAGGCCACGCGGCCTGCCTGGCATTCATGAAGTCCTTCAACCTGCCCATGCTGGTGCTGGGCGGCGGAGGTGGGTGGCTGGGTGCCGGACATGCTGTGCATGTCATGCTCCCTGGCGAATCTGTACGGCTCTGTGGCCTGTCAACCTGTCCTTCAACCTGCCCATGCTGGTGCTGGGCGGGATGAGGTGAATAGCTGGGTGCCGGACATGCTGTGCATGTTGTGCTCTGGGCAATTCTACAAATGTGGGGCTGTCATATATTTCAGCAATAGAGGGTGGCATGACAGGTTTTGGGCGGTTGGATGTGTGGCTAGGTGGGTGCGGGACCCGATGGGTGTGTTGTGGAGTTACTGGCCCATCTGACGTCCACTGCTTCGCTGTGAGGGCACCAGCAGTCATGCCAAGCTTGGTGCTGGTGCAGATCGCCACTGTTGCACTGCCAATTCCCATGAAGGCCAGTGTAAACCATGAGCTAATCCATGCTCACGGACGTCGCGTTGGCGATGCAGGCTACAAAATCATCAACGTGGCTCGGTGCTGGGCCCGAGAAACTGGCGTCATTTTGGGGCGGGACATGTCGGAGCAGCTGCCGGCCAACGAGTACTACGAGTGAGCGGGGATGGATCTGTTGCACGAAAGTGGATCTGATGCAGGCGCAAACCAAATGGCAGATGCTAGACCTGCAGGCAGGACGCTGTAGGTGCATGCTATGGGCTAGCTTTTCGATGCTGTCCTCTCGGGCGAGGCACTGGCAGGAGGCAAGCATCCCAGCGGATGTGCTTCTTCAAATTACCTATCTGCAGGGACGTTGCAAGTGAGCAGTGGTCGGGAATAAGTGGTACCCAATACAGCAGTGCATGTGCACTGACCAGCACGCTGCAGCAGAGCCCCGGGTAATGAGCGAGGCTGCTGCACTGCTTCCTGCAGGTACTACGGCCCCACCTACCAGCTGACAGTGCAGCCTAGGGCGGGCTTTGAGGACCATAACTCCCGGGAGTACCTAGAGAAGCTGCGGCAGCAGGTAAGCTGGACTACGGACCCTAGCCTGGCTGGGCCTGGCCCAGTCTAGCGTAGTCTAGCCTAATCTAGCATGGCCTAGCCTAGCCCAGTCTAGTCTGCAGGGTCCAGTGGTCTCGCTGCACCGCATCTCTCCCTATCTTCACATGATTGACCTTACAGTCTTCTGGATTGAAGCCAAGTTGGTGCCAACACATGCAAGACAATTTGGATAAAGCAACCTACCGGATCGAAATGCACCACCGATATCCTTCGCACCTGCAGATATTTGAGCACTTGTCACACATCGCGCCAGCTCCAAGCGTGGGCTTCCACCAGCGGCCGCCAGACGGCATGGATCTTGATGCCGTGGAGGTGGGTGGGGGTGGGGGGGGGGGGGGGGGGGGGGGTAGGGGGGCGGATGAGTGTGTTGGTCGTAAGTTCGTTGCTGCAAGTTGGTTCTGATTGCCACCAGCGCGCATTGACCACAGTAAACCTACATGGAAGTAGGTCTGGTGCGGGCATGGGACACCGTGCATGTTTGTGAGAGACGGTTTGAGCTGTCAGCTGGACGTTTTCAAGGCTGGATGCAGACTTCAAGCTGGGTGCTAGGTGTCTATCACACGAACTGGTTGTGGAAACACTTGGCCTGAACTGGTGCAGGAATACATGAGTCTGAGGGGCGCACTGTCACATGCTGTGTGTCCAGTCCCAGGTACCCCTCAGACCATTTGAAATCGATGAAAGTCTCAATGCTAGACAGGCCCTCTCATTGGGGGGCTCAGTGCATGCAGGGATGACGTGACAGGGGTCCCTTCAAGCCACCCTCTGATCCTGGGTGTTAGCCGGTGCAATCGCAGAAGGCCACAACGCTGTAAGAGCAACCCTAGGGACCCTTCCAGCCGGCCGCCACAGCTGACACTTAGTTCTAAAGACGTGCGACTGCTGTGGAAAGCACTGCTTGACTGCAGGAGTGCAACCCCAGGTACCCTCCAAGCCGGCCGCCACAGCTGAAAATAGTTCAAAAGACGTGCGACTGCTGTTGATTGCACTGCTTGGCTGCAGGAGTGCAACCCCAGGTACCCTCCAGGCCGGCCGCCACAGCTGACACTAGTTGAAAAGACGGGCGACTGCTATTGATTGCACTGCTTGGCTGCAGGAGTACCACCCCAGGGACCCCTCCAAGCCTGCCCCTAAGCTGTGGCGGAATGAGCTGGACGCCTCGGATGAGGAGGAAGACCGGCCCAGCAGGGCAGACATGAGCTACATGTAAGACGGGAAACCGGGGGGGCCTTCAAGGCTGGATTTAATCTGAAAGTCAAGGGAGAGAATACACGTGAAGTCTGATGAGCTAAAGGACCGTGGACACACCAGACACCGGCGTCAGATGCGTTCCTTCCTGTTGCTGGTAATAGTATGCGTGGCAGGTAGTGCGAACAGGGGGTGAGAGGTGGGCTATACTGACAGGGCTGGGTGCAGAATGCGCCTGAAGCTTGCCAGTTTCTGTTGACAGCTTATGTGTATGTGCTCGGAAGATAGGTACTTGTCAACGGTGTGGACAGGGCTGGGTGCAAGGTATGCCCGGCAGCCGGCCTGAGCTTTTAGCCTGAGCCAGTAGGTCCCTCCCCAAGGCGTGTACAGGCCGCTTGATAAAGGTTATGCTGTACCTAAGGTTGCACCGTGTTCTCCCAACCACTGCTTGTAGAAGGGACACGTAGGCATGGTGGTGCCGGTGCAGGCGGCCTAGTGGCCAGAGGTTAGACCTTCGATAGCACTCCCTCATGGAAGGTTTTATGTTCTGTGCTGTGCAGGGATCAGGCAGCCAATGCAGCTGCAATGCCCTCAAAGCAGGAAGCCAATGGCAACTCGCAGCAGCAGCAGCTGCAGCAACAGCAACAGCAACACCATCCTCAGCAGGAGCAGCAGCCATTGGCGCCGCCGCCGCAGCAGCAGCCATTGGCGCCGCCGCCGCAGCAGCAGCAGCAAGAAGGAGTAGCAGCCATGTCTGTGGAGCACGGGGTTGAGTAGCAGGAGCAGACACTGGTGGAAGAGTTAAGTCCTAGTAACCACACGACTGATGTAGCAGCACTTTGGGGGTGCATTTTTTACTTTTTTAGCATCACCTGCTGGCCACCGCGTGGGTGACCAGAAGATCAGTGCTGACGAGTCAACCCAGGGTTCGCGAGACCCTAGCAGGGCACAGAGGCACCTCACCAGACTCTGATACCCCGTTCGTTGGAAATCACTGCAGCCATTCTTGTACTTCGCAATGCTTGCCGGGCACTGGGCCTTGCACGGGAGCAGCTCAGGCGTCCCGCCTTAGCCAGGATGCCCTGCTTCGCACCCCTTGCCTACCAATGACCGCTTCTAAAGCACGCCGTGCTAAGCACGTGTCCTTGTTTGGGGGCAGGGAGCACTGGAAGTTAAGGGTGGACTTCCTGCCAGCCGTGCCCCACGGTGGCGTGCTGACAGCTGGGACGCCTAGCAGCGCTTTGAAATGCTATTGCTGCTGTGCTGTGTTGTGCTGTGCTGACCACAGTTGAAGCAGGCTGTCTAAGAGGTTCAGCTTGCCTTTGAGCTGTGCTCAACCAGCATCACGAGCAGCACTGGTGCAGCGGCGCATTAGTGGCTCGTCTACCACTGGTCTCTTCACATGTGGCTGTGTTTGCTGCAAGAGCCTTCGCACTTCGTAAGTCCCAAAGGTTATCCCTGCAGTTGTGGTTTGCCTGCAATACACAATACCCAGCGCGTGGGGCCATGACTCTGCAGGATGGGGGTCTGCCTGTAACCAGTGCCCATACATTACCCGTTGGACCCAGCCCTGTCGACTGACTTCTTTCCTACCTCACCTCTTGTTTGCCTCGCCGGCCACCAACAGCAGATGCATGATATGACAGCCAAAGCACAACCGCCAACCTCTCTGGCAACCCTTTACGCGGTGGTCAGCACTGCAAGTTTTTGCCGTAGCTACCTGTGATTGCTATGTGACTATGCACCCAACGCAGTGCACTGCTGGGCAAAACCCTAACCCTCAGGGGCAGGTTCGCACTGCACTTGAGGGCCCCGCAACCTACAGGCCCTGACAAGCCAAAGTGACAGACACACCCGCATGCAATGGGTAGTGCCAGACGACGAGGTTTGCACAACTTTGTGTCCTGTGTTGGGTACTGTCCCCTTATCCTGGGGTTCCAGTGCACGCCAGCTCAGTGCATGTGGCCCCATGTCATAGTCACGATCACAGCCCGCCCCCTCGCTGATGAAAGAGTTCAACTTTAATGCGCGAAGGCACTAGTTTCCTCTTCCTAGGGGAGGTATCTGGAGTGTGCAACGCGGGAATAGGCCCTGGAAGAAAGGGCCTCCAACCTTTTGCCGAGTCAAGCGCTCTCCGGAAGTATTTGCTTGATCACGGCCTGTAGGATGGCCTGTGCAAGTGCCAGTAGACGCGTGATCTGAGGACTTGCCAAGAGGAGCTCCTTTGTTCGGATTCTTGGACGCGCTGGACTGGTGCTTGTTGCGGAGAACTTAGGTACGCCAACAAAGCTATTGCATGGCGAGGTTGAGGGTGCTGGTCAGAGAGGCACGGCCCATCACGCCTAGTGCAGCAGATAGCAGCTTCGTTCGTCCCTGGGGTTTCTTGTGCTTGCCTAGGACAGTGGATCACGCAGTTCCGTTGTTGTCTGCGTGCCCGGGGCGGGTCTCTGCGTTGCGGACCATGCCAGGACACCATGCCAGGCAGCAGTGTCAGGCTGCTGCTTTGTGCTGGCGGTGTCTTTGGAGGCCTCAGCAGTTGTGTTTGTGCTTCGGGAGTCATTTTTGCCAAGCTAGTACCTTGGAGCAGGAAACTCTAGCAGTGGAGTGCGCGAAGCAAGCGTTGGAGAGCAAGCAACAAGGCAGATGTGTCTAGCAGGGTTCAGCTTGAGGTGCCTGAGGCAGGTTCAGCTAGTGCGGCAGCGAATATGAATACTTGTCTGCTGCGCTGGTTGCAGGGCCAGGTGTCATGAGTCGAAGCAAGGGAACCTCAGCTATTATAGGCTGGAATGTGAGCGCCTTGTCGCTGCTGTGGCACGTGGCCTACACCTCGGCTGTGCTGTTGGCGTGTGGGCTGCATATGCACAACAAGTCGCACTTGTCGCAGTTGCTGGCTGGCTTCCATGAACCCAAGGACGGTTGTATGCAGGGCTCTCGCTGGGGTTCTGTGTTCCTGTGTGTCGGCAAAGTCCCCAGCATAGTTATTCCAATGTTGGCCTGCAGGGCGACTGGCGGTGCGGAACTTGCGGCCGCAGCCCGCTCAAGCTGTGGGACCAGTGTGTATGCGGGCAGCCGTCACCCTGCAGGTAATGGACGGTCTTGGTGCGCAGGGAGTGTACCTGACGGGCAGGGTGGGATGGCTTCGACGCCGAGCGGCTTGCTGGGCAGCATTCGTTGCTGCTGGCAGTGGTGCCTATCGCACGAGGCGAGCGCATGCTTAAGATTTTCTGCCCTATCCTATCATGTGTGTGTCTCTGGCGGCGGTGGTGGGCAGGGATATTGGGGTGGCCCTGCATCCACGCACTATGTTGATACTTTTGGTACGGCAGCCTTTGTCAGCGCTGGCGTGGCTGGCTTGCAGGGAGTGGGTTCGCGGCAACTGCACGATGCCCAAGTGCCGCTTCCCGCACCCGCCCTTCAAGATCCCAGAACACCTGCCGAAGCCGGCAGACCCAATAGCCAACCCGCCAGCAGCAGCAGCCAAGCAGAAGGCCGTGGCGCAGGCCCACGCAGCAGCCCTGGCAGCGGAGCGGAACCCGCTGTGCAAGGAGATGGCCATCGTGACGTGGCTGGGCCACTGGCAGTGCAACTGCGGCAAGGTGCACAAGCTGTGGGACGCGTGCAAGTGCGGGCAGCAGCCTCCCTGCAGGTGAGGGGGTGCCCTCCACCAGGGTGTGTGTCAAGGCCTCCTCGTTCGTCCCTAGGCATGGCAAGGCAATATAAGGTGCTGCGCTGCCTGACAGGGGGAAAGCTGAGCACAGCGGTTGTTTGGCACAGTGGCGAGAAGCATGCAGTGTGCACGGCTTGCTGCCTTCTGCAGCCAGTTTGCATGGTTATGCTTTAGCCCCGTTGTACGCTGTGTTGCAGGGAGTGGGTGCGTGGGCAGTGCGACCTGCCCAAGTGCCGCTTCCCCCACCCTCCGTTTGCCATCCCCAGCAGCCTGCCAAAGCCTGATGACCCGATAGCCAACCCCACGCCAGAGCAGTTGGCGATTCCACTGCAAACAGCAGAGCCAACGATCAGCAACAGCAGCAGCAGCGGCGGCGGCGGCAGCAAAGCGGCAGGCGTCAGTACCAAGCACCTTGCGCAAGCGGTGACTGCCAATGGCAAAGCGGACAGCTCAGCCGGGCAGCCAGGCAGCGGCGGCAGCACGCCTGTCGCGCACAGCAGCAGCGTTAGCAGCGAGGCAGCCGGTCAGCTGCCCAACCCCGGTGTCTACGGGGCAGTTGGCCAGCCGGTGCCTGCCAACGGCCATGCAAAGCAGGAGGCGGCAATACCGCCACCACCGCCGCCCAGCACTACCAAGCCGGGCATCTCCTTCCGGGCAGCGCTGCTGGCCAAGAGCGCGGCGGCAGCGGCAGGCGGGCAGCAGGGGTTGGCAGAGGGCGGAGAGGCTGGCGAAGGGGAAGGGCAGCCTGGGATCCACGACGACGAGCATGGAGAGAGGGAGCAGCAGGTGCGTTTGTGGGAATTGGGCCCTTTTTGGCAGCAAGGGCTTGCCATGCAGGATGTGCACGCTCACTCTTATACGCAGGGCTGCGCCAGTAATCATTGTGCATGGGATTATTTGTGGCACATGCACGCAAAATCGATTACTAAGCTCGCAAGCAAGGTTGCCCAGCCGAGAGCGACAGCGGTCATCAAGCAGTCCAATATATTACTTTGCACGTACCAGGCTGATGCTGTCCAAGTGCCTGTGATGTGTTGACACTCACTGCCACATTCATTTCGCTACTCTCTTAAGCAAGGCAAAATTTATCTTGGCACTTGTCCACATTGCTGTCTAATTTGCCCAGGGGTGCGCAAAGGGGCGGGGGGCCCTGTGGGCGGTCTGGTTTTTGAATGGATTTCGCTGGTAACCATTGCATCGAGAGCGCGCTAGCCGTGATGTCAGTGGGGATGTTAGCGGTGGGGGAGTGCAGGTGTGTGCGCTCCCTTTCTTGCAGCTGAGGATCACAATTGTTCTGCTCTTGGTATCCATTGTGGATCGTAAGCCTGGTCAGTGTCCTGTGAACTGCAGGTAACATCGGCGCAGAGGTGTAGCGTCCGTAACCTTGACTTGTGCCTGACATCTATTTCATGCTGTTGCTTGGACGTTGCAGGCAGACCTGGAGGTCCAGGAGCAGCCGGAGGCACCCAGCGAAGCGCTGGAGCAGGAGCAGCAGCACCTGGAGCTGCAGCAGCAGCAGTTCCTGGCAGCGGCTGAGGCAGAGCAGGCGCAGCAGGCCCAGCAGCAGCAGGATGGGTTGCAGAACGGCACGCTGGACCCGGTGGTGGCGGCGCCCGCATCTGCTCGCAGCAATCAGGCCGCAGCAGCGGCCACAGCAGGCGCTTTGGGGTGGAACCCCATGGCTAAGGGGGTGTTCTCGCCGCTGGGGCCGTCTGGCCCAGCAGGCTCAGCAGGGACTGGCGACGGCCTGGAAGGGCAGGCAAACGCTCCTGCTGGTGGCCTGGCATCGCACATGGGGTCGCTTCAGCTGGACAGTGCAACGGCTGCGGCGCAGCCGCAGCAGCAGCAGCAGGCATTGCAGCAGAGCGCTTCACGCCAGGGTTCCTCCGCGGCATCGCTGCAGCTGCCGCCGCCGCCAGCGCCGGTGGCTACACACCCACCGACCTCCAGTTTGGCAGCTGCGGGCACAGCAGCAGGGCAGCAGTCGCAGGGCCTGTCCGGGCCCTCCCCTCGGGTACCTCACATGATGCCTGTTGGCTCACAGCAGCCCGGCTCCGCACACCTGCCGCAGCCCGTCATGTCACCCCGCATGTCAGCCCTGCAGCAGCAGCAGCAAGCACAGGGCGGCATGGGGATCCTACCTACCTCCGTCGCCGCCGCCATGTCCCCCCGCGGATACATGCAGCAGCAGCAGCAGCAGCAGCCGGGAGCGGGTGGCATGGTCGGAAGCGCAGCAGCACCGGGCGCGATGTCGCCGCGGTATATGTCGTCGGCAGCGGCTGGTCGGCCATCACTAAGCATGGCCGGCGGTGCTGCTGGTCTCAAGCCAGGTCATCTTGGGGGTGGACCGTATGCCAATGGCATGGCTGGACAGCTTGGCAGCGGGCTCCCCCAGCAGCAGCAGCAGCAACAGCAGCAGCAGCAGTACACCTTGCAGGCTGCGCTGCAGCAGATGGCGCTGCAGCAGCAGCAGGCTGCGGCGGCACAGCAGCAACAGCAGCAGCAGAAGCCGGTGCATGTGGTGGCCAAGACTCTCCTGGAGTACGGCCTCATGGACCCGGCATTCTACCATGCATTGCGGCAGGTAAGGCCAGGCGCTGGCAGTGCTTTTGGCAGATGACCTCGTTGGGATCACGGGCAATCACCGTGCAAGCTGAAGGTTATTATGGATGGGCTGGTGCGTCTTGTTTGGGCTGACCTTGTGATAGCCTGCTACGTGGGCCGTAACTCCGGGCGTGTATGGACCCATCATGGAGGACAGCTATATCATTCTGGGTGATTCTTCTTTTTGGTTGTTGTGATGCGACATTGGACACGCGATTTCTTTTGTGGGCTTGTCATGGTCTGTTCTCTGTACTTCTCACCCTATAGGTCGACTTCCTGCCGGACGGGTACTACCAGCAGGACACGCTGACGCTGGAGGACCAGCAGCGCCGCATGGAGCTCTTCAATGCTGCGGTCGACTCGTACATTGCAGGTGGGCAGGGCAGCCGGGCAGCAGTACAGGTCGCCATTTGTGTCTGCGGTTCTCCAGCTTGAGGTTGTTGTTATGGCAACCCATGTGAGCCAGGCCGCGCTACATCCACTACTATGTCATTTAGCATAGAAAGCCTCTGTACACGTTGCGGCCAGCTTGCAATATCACCTCTTACTTAAGAGCACACTTTAGATGGGGAGAATGATGTTAACTGCAGCCGGCGTGGACAGCCGCAGCATGCTGGAGATCTCCTGCCAGGCCAAGATAGGGTTGACCGGCGGGCCGCTGTACTACAGGTGAGCAGTGTATTGCTGAGATATGCCACATATCATGTTACCCAGCGTGTGAGCTTAGATCTCCATGAGCGCGGCAAAGGGGGTGAAGCTGCACTTTGATGTATGAGCCTGGCTTGGTGGCGGCTGTATTGGAGGGCGTGGGTCGCTTCAATCCCCTGCTGTGCATGCCCACAGAACTGTGAGAGTCGTAGCGTAGAGTTATTGACGTGAAGGGAAGCTCGTGCCATGGCTGCAGGTGCGCTACCTGCGGGCAGCCGATCCCTACAGAGATGCGGCAGCGCTGGTGCCCCGTTTGCAAGGTGCGGTGATGAGCATCAAAGCGCAGCGAGAGGCTGAAGTGCTTGGTGGGATGTGCATGGCGCGGAGCGGTTCAGATCATGTGTTGTTCGACGACCTTGCCAGGGCAAGCTGCTGCAGCCAAGCGTCAGGAATAGGGCAGGCTGAGCAGGGACTTTGGCGGTTTGTGCAGTGGGCGGCGGCATGGCAGAAGTGATCTCACTGCCTCGCATTACTCCTCTCTCCCGCAGGTCACTCCCTTCTGCAGCCCCGAGTGCCACCACCGGCTGTTCCAGCAGCACCGCGGCGTGTGCAACAGCATGCTCACCAAGCCGCTGCTGCCCTCACAGATCGCGCTGCGCATCGCCGTGGAGGTGAGCGTGTGCTAAGATGTGCACATTAATGAGCAGCTTATGTGAGCACCTCAAGTGAGGAATTGTGCGAGTACATGTTGTTTGGGTGCTATATGTGGAACTCCACCCACGCGGTTGTCTAATGCTTCCGTGCTCTGTTGTGGGACAGAAAGATGCTGCTTGCCATTGGAATTGTTGGCAAAAAGGTGGCGGAGGTTGATGTAGGTTCATGCCCATGTTTCTGAGTATGGCAGCCTATAAGTTGCAATAAAGGATCATTGAAAAATAGTTGACCGAAGTGGCAGTCCTCAAGCACGTAGTGACAGCTGGTACAAGCACTTCGAGTTGATGATATGCATGCTGTGGCATCGCTCTGCCATGTTGTGTCAAATTCCCGCTTAGATTAGCACGTTCTCCCTGACACTGCAGATCTACAACGTCCATGGCCTGACCGGCGCAGCGCTGCACCAAGCCATCTTGCGGCAGACAGCAGCGGTTCAGCGCAGCTATGCTGCAGCAGCAGCGGCCGCCACGGTGGCTGGGGTGGTGGACGAGTGATGGCCCCTTTTGGGGGCGCGCTGCACTATGTGCTGCCATGATTCGGGGAAGCAGCAGCAGGGAATGCAACCAGGCGGCATGGGAGCTGCATGGGACATCTGTCCAGCAGAACTGGCTTGAGAAGGAACAGCAGGGGCTTGGAGATTGCAGACGGAGGGTGTCAGGGGCATGGGCAAAAGGGGGCCTAGGGATGACAGCAAAATGGGATGTATCGGGCTGTGTCGGCAGGTGGGGGTAGGTTATGGAGGACTTGCTATGAACTTGTGGAGTTAGCAGCACCACCATTTGGGTCAGTTTCCTAGCTTCTGCTGCTGCACTGCTGTGTGCTTGCTGCCTGCACTTGCATGTAAGCGTCGATGCATTTGTTTGGTTGCCCTTGGGGATATGTGGCACCAAGTGTGGCCGGGGGTCAAGCAAAGCCCCTGTGATTGTATTACTAGCTTGCTTCTTCTGCGCTGCGTTCCCAACCCATGGCAGTGTGTTCCTCATTAGGGTGTGTTGGCGTATATGCCCACCCATACCCAGCAGCCTGTGTTGGGCCTTTTCAATATCAGTGCCAGATCGCATGGCAGTGTGGTGTCGCACTAGCAGCTCTCCTGGAGGACATTGTAATCAATGAGGGCTTGCCTGATAGTGACGATTGACACCGCCTAGCTTGAGGGCCCCAGCTGCACGCTGATGCGCTCTGCACCAAAGCTATGCAGCAAATGTCTGCGGCTGGTTTTGCTGCAAGGGGGCAGCTTCGGCGGCAATGGCAAATACCATAGCCATCGTTCACTTGCCCAAGCCTTTCACGCCATGTGCCAGCATAAGGAAGACCGTAAGCTTTGAGCATAGCTGGTCGGGCTTTGCATCCAGGGCCGCCTTTTGGATGTAGAGCTACATATCTTTTGTTAGCAGTAGATACCGCCACCGTCAGTTGGTGTATATACATATCAAGGTGATCCTTATCTTGATGTGTGGGGAGGGGGCCTCCTGCAAGGAGCACAACGGTGGCACAACTCAGGCAAGCCCAGAGCCCCTTGACTGCACCCAGCCCTGCAGGGCCCTGTCAGTACAGTTCACCCCTACCTCCTCTGTTCGCATTGCCCTCAACAATAAGCAAATAGGTGAAGGTGGATTCCAGCTGAACCAGAGTAAGGCCATGCGATCCTGTGACGAATAGCTGAGTCACCGATTTGAATGACCGCGCCTTGAAGCGCGTTCCATGAAGCACAAAAGACGTGTTGCCTGGACTGCTCTGCCCTATGCAACTGCACTGGATTGCACCACTGCCCTTGCTGCAGCCTCGCATTTCCGGCTCTCACCATGAAGTTCTGCAGCTGTTTGTTCCATATTGCAGCTGCGATCCAGGTCAGCTTTTGCAGTGTCTTTGTTCTTTTAGCGAGGATGCCCAAAGTACTGCGATTGTCAGCAAGCAACGAGTGGCATGCGCCAGCAAGGAGCACTTCCTACCCAATAGCCTTGCTGCTCTGCAGGTCATTCTGGCTATTGTCATCGTCGCCATAGTAAGTACCGGTTGCAGACTGCCACTCCTAGCTACGTGGAGCCCACGTGCCACTCCAACGCCTGAAGTGGCGTGTCGGAGTGAGCACACCTTCAAGCAACACGTGTTGCCAAACTTTGTAAGTGTGTAGTGCAGGTGGCCAGCAAGCTAGACAATGTCACCGTGAAGCTTGACGGCACGGATGTTGAGTTTCACTCAAGCTGCAGGTCTGCCAGCTTGCTCTGCCTTGCTGAGCCCCGCGCCTCCGGTGTGCTTCTCTATTTGTTTGTTGTCATGGGTTGCTTGCAGTCCTGGAGAGTTGGGAAAGTAGTGCAGCACGTTTGTATTGGCCTCCCAGGATGTTCTGTGCTGGCAAATAACTTCCTCCCTGTTGTCGCTATACAAAGATCCAAATGGGCGGTCCTGTGCTGAACCTGCCTCCTAATGAATGCCGTGCAGTCTTGGCAACCCCATCAATGCCTCTCAGTCCCTTTGCACCTATACGTAAGTGACTTGATAGTTGTTTATTCATCATGCACCTGGCCAGACCTTGCTGGTCGGCCTCGGTGGGCTAATCGTGCACTGCTGTCACCTTTGCTTGACTCTCCTGTTTCCGGCTTGCTTGTTAAACTTGTGAGGGTGTAGCAAGCAAGCCACGATGGTCTGGAGTCGTCGTGCGACACAGGCCCTTGGAAGAGGCAAACTGACTGAGAATTCCTGTGATGTGCAGGTATGTTGTTATTGGTGTGTCGCTGGTGGTCAGCTTCGCCATCTCCTTGGTCCAGTGTCTCACCTGCAACCTGTGTGGGCTTGGCAAGTTCCTGGACATGATTTTTGCCGGCGTGGGCTTTGTGTGGTGGCTGATTGCTGCTGGGGTCGTCCAGCACAACGTCAACGATGCCCCTGGTCTGGACGGCTCCATGCAAGACTACCGGAACGCGACCGTGGGTATGATGTGGGCGGAGGTAAGCCCGGGCCAGGAGACCTTGTGGTGGCATATCCCGTGGGTCGGAATGCCGCCTGCACTGCTTGCCGTCAGCATGGCACTCAGTATGCCTGCCTGCATGGGGTTGCCAGTCAGTAAGAAGGGGCAAGGGAGCAACTGGATCCATGCCATTAACTGTCTAGTGTATCATCTCCTGTGCCTCGTTTCCCCAGGGCACCAGTCAATACATGGCGGTGGCAGTGCCCCTCAAGTTGAGGCCTAGGCGTATTAATCTGTTCATTTCCCCCGTGCCTTCTGCATTTGCTAAGCATCCCTAACTCTGGCGAATGGTGCAGGTCGCCCTCTTCGGAGTGTTGATTGTTTCAGGCCTGTTCCGGCTCTGCAGCTGCTTTAGCGGCTAGCCACGCCTTGCATTTTGCTTGTTGTGTAAATTCAGATAGGGGTTCCTGTGTACTCACTGCAGCGCAGGATGTATGACCTTGTTGCTTGCTAAGTCGTTGGCCTATTGCGTTCAGATGGCCGTCCCAACCTCGCCCTGTTTTCTCGAATACCTTGCAATCCTTAATCAAGTGAAATCGTCGTTTGGGACCTTTTGGACTTGGCTTACTTGGTTTTTATAATTGCGGGGAAGTATTGATGTCTTGCACATCCTCTAATTCAAGCGAGACACCATCTATTTGCAGAATCCTTTTGCCGTATTGTTTTGGTCTAGCAACATGCCTGAGTGGCCTGGTCTGGGTTCCGGTTTGCAGACCAAGTCCGATGTTTTTCTCTTTTGCTAGCACCCAATACTTTTGCAAAAGTGACACAGGTTTTTGTAAACACCTCGAGTGTGGAAGAACTACAGTGACACGTGACTGCATAAGTTTCGACCTGCGTCTAACAGGAAATTCTGGTTCTCCTATTTTCATCGATGTGGTGCTATCAAGTCAGGCACAACCCTTGCAATCAGCCTGTCACCGTTGTCACAGACAAGGGGCCCTCTAGCAAGGTTCAACTGATCTTGCCCAGGAGTAGGGCCATCTGTTGGCTAAAAATGTGTTGTTGAACCACCGCCGCCTCCAAGTGCATGAGCCATGAACCTAGTGCCTTGGTAGCCACAGACGCCAGTTACAGAGACGGGTAGTCCAGAATTACCCAGGTTTTCTCATGGACTCCACGTACAAAGAAGCGTAATGTCGTACAAGTGATAGAGCTATCAGGAGTTGGGCAACGAGTACAGGTAGTGAGGCAAGGGATGGCTCAATAAACGTGTCTCCACCACCCGAGCTAAATAGTGACGGCCTGTGACGTCCCAAGTTAAGAAGCGGGCGCGGTCAAAGTCTCTATATGTGCCAGCCCGCGTCACAAAAAGGGTGGGTTAGGTTAACCACTCTCAAGCATCGCAGTCACCTGCCCGGAAATGTGCGGCTGCCTGCTCAGAAGCCTTCTTGCCCTGCTCACGCCACTCTCGCATTGCCTTCCGGGCCTGCATGGACATCAGCAATCGAGAAATCTTTGCATCCTGTGTGCCATGCCCCCCCCCCCCCCGGGCAACACCCACCCACCACCAACACCCATCCACCACCACCACATGCAAGATATGGCGGTGGAAGCATGCACTAGTAGCACCCACCTCCTTCAGCTGCTTTTTCCCGCACCAGTTCTCGTCTGAGAGGTCAAGCTCGAACTCCTGCGCCAAACATGGGCGGTGTGAGACTGTAGGCGTTGAGAACATAATGCTCCTCTGGCCTAGATGACCACGGTTCTGTTAGCCCCAACATCATCGCCTGCCTAGTACAAGATGCGGGGCCGCAGTATAGGTGCATGCGGCCAATCACTTTTTTTTCCTTATATTTTTAAACCTGTCCCGACCTCCTAAAAAACGTTGTAGATAGGTGGAATAGAACCAACTAGAGGCACAACACCCTTAGTTAACAACACGGGTCACAACTCCCCCTTTGAAGCCAAGTACGAAGTACAGGGTAAAACTAAAGTGCCCGACTCTAGGTCCGGGGCGGCAGGGATAGAAGCGGCGACCTTCAGTTCCCTAACTTGTAATTGCTTGCAAGTAATCTACGCAGGCACACCACAAGGCCACATGCCCCGGGTGTTTACTCACCGCCCACTTGACAAGCCACAACGTCTTCTTGGTGTGGGGGTCAATCCGCTCCGCCACCACGTGCTCGACGTCGTAGTCCACCTCGTTATCTGGATCCAGCGGGGGATCCAGCTTCCATTCCCGGCACCGCCTGTCGCGCGGGCCAAAGCACTTGGCCTCCGGCACACTGCAGCCAACACTATAGTAGGGGTTTGCATGTCAGGAGGCGCAGGAGGGCCGGTGCCAAGGGGAGGCAAAGCTGGCCGAAGGAATCACAACAAGTCATCTGAAGTCAAGTCCAGAGTCGACAGGAACACTTGTTGCACATTAGCAGAAAGGGCACAAATGACGTAAACAAGGCATAATCATCAAACTTGTCGGGCTTTGGTTTGACCACCACTTACATGACGTCCCTAGCATACACGCGGTACAGCTGTCCGTCGGGGCCCCTCCTCAAGTTGTACTGCAGCAGGCACATGCTGGTCATTGTCAACTGTGAGTCAGCGCGCAGCTTGAGTGCCGTTGCTATCCAGCACAACACTCTTTGTTGGTCACACCTCCCAAAATGTCAGGCCCAACTGATAAGCCATTTGAAACCCACAGCTGGCCAAGTCAACGCTAGGGCGATGCGGACGTTGTATGAACGCACCTCATACATGCGGGTGTCCTCCACTTCTGTGTATGTGTACCACTGCGCGTCCGCCAGGTCCTTGTCCTCCACATCCACAACGTCAGGGGAAATGGCTGGCCCCGCCGCCGCACCCCCGCTCCCATGAGGTTGCGGTATGGGTGCGCCGGCCGTTGGAGGAGCCGTTGCTGCTGCTTTGCTGGCCGCCATGGGAGCGCCTCCTACCTCTGCCTCCGTTGCCTGTTTTGATGCCGAGGCTGAAGCTGCCGCGCGGCTGGCTCCGGCCCCTTGCCCCGCGCCTACCGCCGCTCCTCCCAGCTTTGACGCCTGCGTCTTGCGCATGGCGCCTTTAAGGGCTGCCGCGGTCCCCACCGCTTTGCTCCCGCTACGCTCTGCCGCGGCTGCTGTGCTAGGCCCCGCTGTGGCCGCCGCGCTGCGGGGGCTGGTCAGCGAGGCGGCCGGCTCGCTGCCGCTGAGCTCGGCACGCTCCTCGCCTACGCTGGCGACCCTCATCGAGTTGCTAGCGCCCTGGTCCAGGGCAATCTGTGCTGCCTGTACTGTTGCGGGCCTCTTGGCGGTGGCACCAGATGCCTGTGCTGCCGGCTTCATGATGGGCTTCTTTCCGGGCGACGTCTTGGCACCCTGTGCTGCCCCTATGCGCTCCTCCAGGTTGCTGATCTGCACAGACAGGACGTCTGATTATGGCTGGAGCGGGGTAGGTAGGTTTTCCCTTGGAAAAGAGAATCCAGTGAAAGCCTCAGGGTTAGCTGGCATGGTAAGCCAGGCAGTTTGCAGCTCATGCCACGGGAGAGCCTTCCCGCACACAAGCAAGCCGCGGGCGGCTTGAAAACAGGTCAACCTGTCATTATAGGACCCCCCTACAACTGCATGATTTGGGCACTGATTGTGGGACCAGCAAGGCAATATAAGGCTTGGCATGCAGGCAGGCCAGGCACATGCTCCACCCTGGGAGCCAGCAAGCCAGCCTCGCATACCTTGAGGGTGCGCTGGGCTTTGACAGCCTTGGCAGGTACCACCTTGCGGCCGCCGCCCGCTGCGGCACCCTTGCCGCTCTCCGCCTTCTTGGCCGGGGTCTTGGCCTTTGCTGCCGCCGCTGCCTTGCCCCGCTTCCTCTTGGGCTCCTCGTTCTCCTGCTCCTCGTCAGCGCCCTTGCGCTTGCCAGCCGCGCCTGCCTTCCTGGCAGCAGCCTTCTCAGCGGCCAGCCTGGCCTTCTCCTCGGCGGCCGCTTCGGCCTTGAGGAGGGCCAGGTCCTTGTCGGCACCCTGCCAGTTGTGCTGCAACCAGACGCGGGGCAACGAGGATAGTCCTGAAAGGTTGCTGCTGGGATTTACAACAGATTCAATTCCAAGCCTGACTGTCTGCTGCCCCCAAGAGCTGCCTGGCTGGGATGGCATCCGGGGGGGGGGGGATCCATGAACTTATAAACAGTCCAACCGAGCAGCCCAGGCAAAGCACTTGCTGTCTCTTGTGCTTTGCTTGCACCCGGGGCCACATAGTCTGGAGTGAGCAATGTATGTACCGATATATTCTTGTGTGGCAGCGGCATAGAGCAGCGTATACCATCTCCTGTGCAGGCGGCTCTGCACGGCGCTCACCCGCTGCAGATACCGCACCACTGGCAACACCCACGGCTCCTCCACGAAGCGCTGGGTGGCTAGCGGCTTGACAGCCGGCTCCAGAAGGTGCTCCGTGGCGCCATCATCCCAGTCCACCCGGAACCTCAGCTCTATGGCCTCCCCCAGGCGCTGTCTGGAGGCGGGGTCATCATGACCCATCTTGACGGTGTGATACTTCACCACACCCCGTCTGGCCTTGCCATCGAGTTTCTGCTCTAGCACTCTGCCAATGAGGTAGCTGTCCCAGGGGCTGGGGATGCGGCTAGCCCGCGAGGGGGTGGCCGTCATGATGGGTGAAAAGTCACCGGTTGTTTCCAGGCTACCGGAATGCTTATCAAATCCTCAACGCAGCCAGCATTGATTCGAAAATGTCGCAACACGTTGGCAGACATATCTAGACATTTGAAGGCTGGAGGAAAGCAAGGCGCGAGTTCAAGCCTGGGCAGGCTGGTCCTCCGAGCGAGCACTAGAAGAAATGGTCACTTGTCCCATTTGAGAACAAGAGGTCAGAGTTGGAAATCTCTGCTGCACTTGTGCCCCGCGGCTCCCCAGCAGAGGGGACTCAAGTGATCTCAATACCTCTCACGCTGATGCGGCTTTGAGCCAGCATGAGGACGTGTAACGATATAATAGAAGGTAGTCGCTTCGTCTACGGGTCCTGCACATGACGTCTAGCTGCCTGTCATGGTAGCAATGTGGCCCATGCCAGCGCACCGAACTACTGAGGTGTACTGGCCGGTCATTATTCAGGCATAGGACCTGCCAAGCCCACGGCGCGATGCCGTGTATCCGACTGGAGGGGTCTGCACGAGGAGGAGACAGACGAGAGGGGCGACGGGACAGGCATCAACTGGCTGGGCGACCCCATAGACGTGGCAAGCACGAATACTTAGCATCGCACCGCGGTGCACCGCCTCTTGTAGTTGCTGCTGCTGCTGCCAGCCCTCCTGCCTGTACACCTTGATGGTTGTGGAGCAAGGGTGCCCCCTGCCCGGCCAAAGCACATACAACCTGGTATATGGTTCTTGGGCATCAAAGCTGTGCCACTGCTCCTTTCCCAGACCCAGCCAAGTCATACACACTATGCCGCTGCAGGAGCTGGTGGAGGAGCTGTATCCCACCAGGGAGCTGTTCCAGTGCGAGGGCCTCAGCCCCAAGGAGCGTAAGGAGGCCGTGGCCGCCTATGAACGCCAGCTAGCCCAGTCTGGAGGGGTGAGAGAGGGAGTGCAGGCTGTTTGAGCACCTGGCTGGGCGGGTGTGTGCCCTCGGTGCGGCAGCTAGCTTGTCGTCATCATTTTGGTGAAGGGAGGGCCTGCAATGGCGGCGGCGGCGGCGTAGCTGGGGAGGGGGGAGGCGGGGCCTGCGTGCCAACCTCTGGCACATGCCTGCACCAGCAAGAGCTGGGGTGAAGAGAGAAAGACACCCGGGGGAGGGGGTGCGCTGAAACAAGGTATCTGATTCCTGCAGGACCCAGCAGACCTGGGCGCACTCCAAGCGGTGGCGCACTTCCGGGGGGCCGAGTTTGACGAGGATGACGATGGCCAACCTGCTTTCCAGGTGAGGGCGGGCGCGTGCCCCGCCCCTGTCCATCGAGCAACCTGGTCTTTGTGCAGCACCGGGCAATCCCCGAGTTGGGAGCTCATGAGCCTGCAAACAGGAGCCGGGAACACCCAGCATCGGCAGAGCGGCGACCCATTGCAGCTGCAGGTTGGCAGCTGCGCGCAGGGCTGGGCTGGGCTGCAGGCGGCACAGCCTGCCCCACCAATGTCGCCATGTTGACCCATGTTGACAAATCAAGGCTGCCGCATGACCGTGACCAGCTGGCACTAGCAGGGGCCGTGCACTCAGCACCTTGCCGAACGCACCAGCGACAGTGCGCAGATGTAAAAGATTTACCCTTTGGCAGGTTTCGATCCCGGGGCTTGTTCCTGGGCCCTGCAGGTCTACGTGGGTGACCATGTGGAGTTGCGGCTGGAGGACATGATGACTAACACATGACAAATGTGCTTGCAGGTCTACGTGGGTGACTATGTTGAGCTGCGGCTGGAGGACCGGCCCAAGGGCGTGGCCCAAGTAGTGGAGCTCTACCAAGACCCCCTGGTGAGTTTTTTGAGAGTGGTAAACCAACTTTTGATCATTGTCATGCATAGCGCGGTGCTGGTGCTGCTTGAGGGACCCCCTGGTGAGCTTCCCATGGATACTGCAGCAAAGCATGGTGAGCACAGCATGCAAAGCGTGGTGCTGCGGTTGAACCTGAACCTCCCAGTGAGCTGCCGACAGAGATATATAGGTGCCATGGGGGGTCAGCTTATCCCTGCAAGAAGTCCGGCAGCCTTTGGCCTGCTGGGCTCTGTTGAGAGGGCCACAGTCGATGCGACTGTGGAGGGTCTGGGGCTCTCCCTGACGAGGGCATGAAGGGCGAAGCGCAACTACTCCTGCAGTGGTGTCTAAGGGCGGTGCTGCCAGGGCTACCTGCTCTTGCTGGCAGCAGCTCCCACCGGGGCCATGCACTCGGGCCTTCAAACTAACGCAAGGCACTTCAGGGGGCTCTTTGGAGGGCTGTGTGGGAGTGGGCATACGGTGCTGGTGTGGAGCAGCTCAGGGAAGTCCTCTGGTGATGCCACCACCGTGGTCTGCACTCTGCCCACAGCCAGCCTATCACTGAGAAGGGCCGGAGGCGTGAGATGGAGTGCAAAGAGTTGGTCGTTTCCCAACATCTGCCGGGCAGCGCGTCAGGCCTCAAGCTTCAGGAAAGTTGCCGCACTGCATGCCGCAGGCACGCGGCGGCGCTTGAAGCTCTAAGGAGCGCTGCCCCACCTGTCTGCTGCAGGGCACGCGGCGCCTGCGGCTGCACTGGTTTTACAGCATCCATGACGACGAGGTCAAGCTGCTGCTGTCGGGCAAGGACCGTGACAGCGCCCGGGACCTGGCGGGGTACGACCCACACCGGCTGTGGAGGGCGCGGGAGAGGGACTCGGGGGCGTACCAGGTGCTGCAGCAGCGGTTGCTGTGGGGCGGCGGGTGGTGGCGGTGTTCACTTGTGAACTGGTGTCCTGCCAGGGGCAGCCTGGTCCTGCTGCTGTGTATAGTATTCTGGTGTGCTAGTATCCACTCGATTGGTGTTACATCCGGATCCTTTCGCGAATGGCTGATGTAAGAGTTGATATGGGGGAGAGAAGCATCTATCTCAGAGGTGCTGCGGGGTCCCGGGCCGCAAATTCTCACAGGGCAGCTGCTGGAGGGGACTGCTGCTCTTAGCACCAGAAGGGGCACCCGCTGTCCCTACAAGGGGGCGTAAGTGCACCCCGGTGTGGCTTGGTGTCGCTTGGAGCCGCAGATGTGGCACTGGTACCTGCAAACGACTGTCTCTGCAAACACGCATCAACCGGGTGTCGCTTGTAGGTGGAGTTTAAGCTGCAGAGGAGGGTATTGGCAACCCCGCAAATGAACATGTCTGCAACCCGCTTGTTGCTTGCAGGTGGAATTCGAGCTGAAGAACATTGAGAGGAAGGTGGAGGTCAGGAGAGTCGAGCTGGGCCAGGCGCCTCCCACTGACGGATCCTACTGGTGGGACTCGGGTGCGCTGCTTCTCCTGTCCCTTGCTGACGTATATATCAAATAGCTTACCTGGTGTTCCTTACCTGGTCGCAGTGACCTGCATCTGGTGCACGAGAAGCCGCCATGGCCCATGCTGCCGGTCACTTGCTAGCTGTCCAATGCCAGCCATGCTATGGGCTGCAGCTCTGCCCAGATCCTGTAGTTGTCTTGGTTGTGCCGGGGGGGCCGCCCTCACTCCAATGCAGGAGCTCCTGTTGGCAAGATGCTCTGCTCTGAGCTTCCATCCTTTCCCCAGTTGTGTCCTTTCCCCAGTTCTATCAGAAGGGCGTACCAAGCCCTTGGAATGCGGCCCAACCTGGTGGCTGCATGCTCGCCGCAGCGGCCAAAGCACCCCCTGAGGCCCCACCACTTTGCTGCTTTTGCTCCTGCAGAAATTGGGGCCATCTGCTATGCAATCGAGCGGCCCCTGGACCGGGAGGCGCCCAGCAAGCAGAAGTTTGCTGACAGGCCGCGGGTGAGGCGCACACAGATTTTGGCCGCTGCGCTGCTGCGGTGCAGCTTTGTAGGGAACCCTGTCCATGGAACAACAGATCTGATTAAACCAAACAGTTCCTACCCTCTTCCCGCTGCACCGCTGCATTGCATCGACCATGCACCCACCAGGGCCCTGCCAGCAGCTCAAGGCCACCGCCTAAACAGATACAGCTACCTTCAGTCAAGCACTCAAGCTGTCCACATGTATTCACCGCGTGCTGGCCCTTCCTGCCGTCCAGCTCCTTCGTGTCATGGAAATAAATAAATACGCCCAGTCCTTCGCATCATGGACCTGTATGCGGGCGGCGGCGGGTTTGGGTACATGGACACCCGCTCCCAGCTGCAGTCAACAAGCTCTCACATGCACCCACCGCCTTTACTGCCTGCAGCTCCTGCGTGTCATGG
This sequence comes from Parachlorella kessleri, assembly GCA_001598975.1. NCBI lineage: Eukaryota > Viridiplantae > Chlorophyta > Trebouxiophyceae > Chlorellales > Chlorellaceae > Parachlorella > Parachlorella kessleri. The sequence goes on along the minus strand of BBXU01001444.1, from coordinate 7,294 downwards.
ACCTGTACGCGGGTGGTGGCGGTTTTGGGTACATGGACACCCGCTCCCAGCTGGGCAGCGGCCGCGACAGGGTGGAGGTCCGCACAGACTGGGCTGTGGACTACGAGGCTGATATGGCGGCCACCTTCAAAGCCAACTTCCAGCACACCCACGTGAGGGAGAATGGTGGCCAGAGGCGCGCTTGTGGTGCGCCTGGGTGGAAGGAGAGCTCCTCTTATGGGTTGGGCGGTCAATCCTGGAGTGATGCGTGACGCGTTGTTGATAGGCTCAGTCTCCACCCGTGAGGCAGATGCGGGGCGGCTGATCTGCTGTTGGAGGGCAGCAGGCCTCCCTCAAGCAGCGGTGGCGCTGTAGCGTCCGTCCGCCGCTGTGCAGGCGTTCAGTCTGATGCTGGCAAGTGGCTCCAGGTTGTGCATGAAGAAGGGAGCTCTAGGGCAGGGGTGTGGCAGCAAGGCCCGCTCAAGCTGCCTCCCTGGGGTGCATGTAGGGGTGGTAGTTACGACAGTAGTCATCAAGCTCGAACAGGAGTAAGGGTTCAGGGCCTCCCTGCCTCCCGGGCTGCATGCAGGTGTTCACCAGCGGCGCGGCCGCTCTGCAGAACAATGGCATTACTAATCGAGCTTGAACAGGAGTAATCTCCCCCCCCCCCCCCCCCCCCCCCCGTGCCTCCCGGGCTGCATGCAGGTGTTCACCAGCGGCGCGGACGAGTGGCTGTCCCTGTGTAAGGAGATCAAGCGGCTGTGCGACAAGCACGGGGTAGGCCCCGAGTCAGAGGACCCCGAGAACAAGCAGGTGAGCAGAAGGGGTCCGGGATAATAGCCGTATGTGTGTCGGGAAACGGGGGTGGGTGCATCGTGTGCTGGCTAGGTCAACATGTGCCTCCTTAGTGTGGGGAAGCCTGTCACTTTTGGCGTGGCGGCTGGCACTGGAGTATGGTGCATGTTGTGCCCTGCCTAGGTTGCATCAGGCACTCGGGGTTCGATGACCTTGGGACGCCCTTCCAGCAGATCCTAGGTGAATGGTCGCCATCCACAGCCGACCGCGGCACGTCACAGCACACACTGTCATTTCTCTCTGGGAGCCTCTGCGTCTCGGCTTTTGAGAAGCCCACAATGTATAAGTAGGCTGGGGGTCCTGGGGATGCTTAGGGTTTCCAACCTGAGATCTGGCTTTTGTATGCCTGTAGGCCTATGCTTGGGACCAGCTGGGGAGGCGGGACGATGACCGACTTGTGGAGCCGCCCCGCAGCCTGGTGCTGGAGCAGCGGTGAGTGATATGATTACTCCCTGTCAGTGACAAGTTGCATAATGGCCGGCTCGGGGGAGGGACGATGACCGGCTTGTGGAGCCGCCCCGCAGCCTGGTGCTAGAACAGCGGTGAGTGATATGTTTACTCCCTGTCAGTGACAAGTTGCATATGGTGAATAGGCGCGGGGGAATGGTGACCGGTGCTGGAGAGGCGGTGAGTCAGCCAGGGTACACTATGTGGGTCATACGGTCCGTGCCGGCGGCACCGCGTTGCTTGCGGGGACCCGAGTAGGGACCTCCAACCTGGGCACGCGAGCACACACTTGCACCAAGATCCCCAAATATCCCATGCCAGCCTGATGCAAGGTGGAAAGGCAAGTGACAGGAAGCCTGATGATTTGCTAACTGTGCATGGATGCAAATCCCCCTGGACCCCCTCATCATGCCAGCGGGTTTGCCATATGTAACCAGTGATTAAGGCCAGGATGCATGTACTTCTTGCCAGCAATTGAATGGGTGCTTCAGGGGTCGCAAGGGCAAGCGGAGCAAGAAGGAGAACGCGGCTGGCCAAGCAAACGCTGCGGCGATCGCCAAAGAGGGTGCCAAGGGCAAAGGGAAGAAACGGTCCGCTGAGGAGCAGCCACCTGTAGAAGGTACGCCGTGTCAGTAACAAGGCTGTGCGCTGGTCGGCTGTGGCTGGGAGCATGTGTGCTGGTATGCTGTGGCAGGGAGCAGGTAGGTGTGCTGCTGCTGCAGGGCAGCTTGACAATGCGGTGGTGTGCTGGTGGAACGAACCCACCGTGCTGGCGTGCTGTGCCAGAATTGCCTTCAGCTGGCTTGAAAAATGAGGAGGGCACCGCCTTTCAGCAGACTTTGATCGACGCACTGGCTGTGAAGGTTCCTATGTCTCGGACGATGTCATGCTTCTCTGAGCCATCCCCAGCCCTTGTGCACGGTGTGCTCTGCCTGCAGACGACAGCAACGTGATTGTGATCGAGTCATCCGAGGAGGTAGTAATCCTTGAGTCAGAGGGCGCCGGGGCAGCTCCGGAGGATGTGGAGGAAGCTGGAGAGGAGGACAACGCCCCTGGAGCCTCCACCAAGCGGGCCAGACTCTCTAGCAGCGGCGGCAAGGCGGCGGCAGCGGCCAAGCCGGCCGCCAAGAAGGACGGGAAGCAGTCGGCTGGCAAGAAAGGCGGGGCGGGAGACGAGCAGCAGCCCCTATCGCCGAGGGTAAGCTTATCGCCAAGGGTCAGCGGTGAGAAGGGCGAGCTGCACTTACAAGGCGTTTTTTTTTGTGTGGGTGGCAGGCAGTGCGAACAGGGAGTGAGAGCTGGGCTGTGCCAACAGGATTGGATGCAGAATGATCCTGCAATTTTGTTGTAGTGAGGTCTGCGGGCCAGGAGTCATAGCTCCTATCGCCGAGGTTTGCGGCGGGCGTGGGTACAATGCAAGCGCTAGCATGGCAAATTTTATGATGGTAGGGGGTCTGCCGGCAAGAAAACGCGCATACAGAGCATGACCGTCAGCCAACCAGTGTTTTACTCCCACCATGTGTGGCTGGGTGTGATTGAAGCAGGCTAAGCCAGCAGCGTCCGTAGTTGAAAGGCAAGGGACACGGTTTTCACAGGGAGGCTCTGGGGGGTTGCAGGGCATGTCTGTGGCACCCCGGCATGCACCCATATTGTTGGTGACGCCTGTCACCTGCACAAACTGTGGGTATAGCAAATCCTGCTTTGTCCACTCCTGCCCCTGAGGGACGACTGGACTTGGTGCCAGTGTGACCTTCACTGTTGTATGAGTCTAGGGCTGAGCAACCCTAAATCACCGTCCATGCAGGCGCTCAAGCGGCGGGAGCACTTTGATGTGGCAGGAGAGGAGGCCCGTGGGATTGACTGGCCTGCCGACAGCCATGTGTGAGTTGGGGAGTACCTCTTGCTATGGCTTGCTCACTCTTGTGCTCACTTGAAAGCTGCCTGCAATGCTAGAACCCGCCATTGACGCTATGCAGTAGGTACCATGACTGGTTTGCTGCACAAGCGACTGTTTTTGCTGCTCAAAAGTGTCAGCAATGCTACGGTGGAGTGCTGCTGCCATGCACGAGCTTGCTGTTGGCAAACTCATTCATGCAGCCCAGCAGCCAAGGAGGTGGACCAAGTGCTGGCAGTGCGGCTGTGTGAGAAGGCGCCGAGGCAGCCCGACAAGGGCGTGACGGCCAAGCAGCTTGTGCGGGAGATCCAAGAGAGCGAGTGCCGCCTGGAGTTCAAGGTGGGAAGGGTATCAGAATGGATCCAATACCTGCACAAAGGATCCAGGGAGGCAAGTGCTGCCTGGAGTTCAAGATGGGGAGGAGGGTATTGAAATGGATCCGATATCTGACCAAAGGATCCAGGGAGGCGAGTGCCGTTTGGAGTTCAAGAAGGGGAGGGCATCGAAACGGATCCGACCCCTGACCAAAGAATCCAGGGAGGCGAGTGCCACCTGGAGTTCAAGATGGGGAGGGTATCGAAGTGGATTCAATACCTGCACAAAGGATCCAGGGGGGCGAGTGCCACCTGGAGTTGATGGGAGGGCGATAGTATCTCTTGCGGGTGGGACTTAGAGGACGAAAGGTGGGGAAGACACCAACCGCACAGGTCTTGCAGCAGGGATGCATCCCTGCCCCATTCCACCAAAACCTCCACCGGTTGGTTTGAACTCTTAACCACCCCGCAGGTTTGCTGGTCCAGCGGAGAGGAGCCCAGCTGGCTGCCGGAATGCGCGCTGGGTGCCTGCCAGAAGCAGCTTACAGCCTTCTGCAAACAGCTACGCAGGTGAGTGTGGAGCACTGGCCGCCCCTGTCTGCCCTGCACTGGCTGCATTCCGTGGGTCTTATACGAGCAGCACACGACTGTTTGCAGGCACTTGGTTAGGGCAAGTCAGTGGGCAGCCCAGTCAAGCAGGCTGCGAGCCCCCAGGTTGCACTGGCGCCAACAATTTCTTGCAAGTGTCCCTACCTTGGTTTTGCGGGCCGTACCTGTGGGGGCATATTATCACCCCACTGTGACCCTGCCAGATTCCGTGGGCATCTGCGCAGGAATCAGGCGATTCCCTTCCCCGGGGAGGTGGACCTCATCTGTGGCGGGCCGCCCTGCCAGGGGGTGTCCGGCAACAACCGCCACGCCGCCATGACGGACATACTGAAGGACGTGCGGTGAGTTCAGTGGTGTACCTTGGTATGAGTCACTCACCAGTGGGGTACAGCAAGGACCCTTGCTGGCCCTGCATCGCTGGGCACGACATGCAGGGCAGTTTGTTAGGACCAGAGTATTGCCAGGAGCTGAGCTCTTCCCGAGGTTCCACTGGATCTGACCAAGTGCTCCTGGATGGTGCCGGTCTGTGCAGGAACCGGCAGCTGACAGTGTTTCTAGCCACCGTGGACTGGTTCCAGCCGGCCTTTGTGCTCATGGAGAACGTGCAGGCAAGTTGAGGTGACATGAGGTGAAGTGGCTTCAGGCTATCAGCATGACGGGAACAGAAATGGTGACCTGCAACATCATGGGCAGCGGCTGCATGCCTCATGCCTTCTGGCTACAGAGCAGCGACACCTGGTAGACTGCATGTTGCGGAGATGCCCTTCCTTCCGGCCGACCCCACATGCCAGCCATGGGACTGCGCTAAGTTGCAGCAGGGCTTATTGGCATGATAGCATCCACACCTTGTGGTTTAGTCAGGGTCGCACTACTGTGCCGTGATCCCTCCCCAGACACCAGGCGCTACTACTGCTGCTGCTGCTGCTGCTGCTGCTTTGACAAACACTGTGCGGCGCCGGTATTGGAGACCCCAGCATCTCTCAGTCAGAGGTGCGTGCCAGGGGTGGCATCCTTCATCAAGCAAGACCGTCAGGTCCAAGGCTTCAGATCTAGCGCTGCCTGCGGCCGGAACCTACCCGCCTACTTACTGCTGCAGGATATCCTGAAGAAGGAGGAGGGCGCGTACATCAAGTATGCGCTCAGCCACCTGCTGCAGAACGGGCATCAGGTGAGTGGGCTGGCCTGGGGTGCTACTTGTAGGATGGGTGGGCCCGTCCCGGGTGCACCTGTGTGCCACGTGGCACAAGAAGCGCCACTGCGCACTGCAACGCTAATATCAGTGTGTGTGCCAGTGCCTGGAGCTGCCTTGACGAGCACTCTGCAAGTGTGAGTGCCTGCCTCGAATTTTAAGGAGAAGCTGTGGCGTGTACATGCCTTTGGGGCAATGGTGCGGTCATCCGCACTCCCAGGGTTACCCCACCCCTCTTTGCAAGCATGTAATTTACAAGGCAAATGGGCAAATGCTCAACTGCTGGTTCTGTGCTCGCAGGTGCGCCTGGCGCTGCTGGCGGCCGGCGACTACGGCCAGTGCCAGGGCCGGTGGCGGTGTTTCCTGTGGGGCGCCCGGTCGGGGGAGCAGCTGCCCGCCTACCCGGAAGCCACACACAACTGCCGCAACTTCAACACGGCTGTAGGGTAAGTGGAAGTGTGCACAAAGGGATGGGTGACGGTGGTATGCAGTGACAGGCCAGTGCGGACCAAAACCTTGTGGGCCTTGTTGCGACAGGGCACTTGGTGAAGGAACAGCTGCCACCCTACCTGGAGGCAGCTCACGACTGCCAGAGCTTGCACACGGCAGTAGGGCAAGTGGGGGGCTCTGCAGGGGGGAGTGGTTTGGGTGGTTGCCGTGACACAAGGCCAGTGGGGCACTGTCGTGTCACGCTCATAATAGTGGGGTACACGGCCGGGGGACCATGTGGAGGCACATATAGGTCAGGGGTAGGGGTGTTTGCGGTCATTGCAAAGCGAGAGTGGGGGCTTGGCAGTCGTGGTAGTGAGTTGAGGAGAAACACTTCCTGCCATGCGCTGGATGCCACCGCTCCTGAGCATTCGTTTGATAGCGGGCTCTGCCACAACAAGGGGTACCGAGCCCAGGCATGTTGCAGCTGCGAGAAGGCTGCAAAAGGCAGGCCCTTTACTGGCATGTTTGCGGTGATGTGCTCTCGCTCATCTTATCTCAATTTCTCTCAAATCTCTGCCCAGTTGTGCCTGCAGGACCTTGGGTAAGGTATGCCAAGGCGGCTTCTTGTCAGCTGAGAGCGCAGAGCACGCATACCCCGCGGTGCGTTGGCATGACTAATATGACTCATGATGCTACGGGTGCCCTAAGATGGGCCAGCAAGGCAGATACATGAGACACAAACGTGCAGCGTGATTTACAGCCTTTGGGCTTGTTTGCGTGTTCTCTGCTTTCAGAGTTGCTGAGTGACACCCGCCACGGTGCTGTCCAACCCCTGCTGCCATGTGCATCCCATCTTGAAAGCGTATGGGAAGAAGCAACATCAACAAACAGTTCGGAGGCATGCAGATCTGTGACGGTGGAGGTCGGGCGCGTTCGCAACCAGTCTGGGGGGGGGGGGGCGGCGCCATGAGTCATCGCATCATGAGTCATATTAGTCATGCAGGTGCTCATGGGCGACATCCTAGCGGACCTGCCTGCTGTGGAAAATGGGGAGCTGAGGGAGCGGCTGCCGTATGACAAGGACCCAGTGTACGCACAGCAGGTAGGGATGTGTGTGTGGTGGTGGTGGGGTGGGGGGTGGGGGCGGGGGTTGCCTGTGCCTGCGCCTGTGTGTAGGTAGGGGAGCGTGGGGGGATGTTGGTGGGAGCATCCTCGCGGTGGTTGCTCGGCCAGCGCGGTCGCCTGCCACACCCGTGCTGCTGTGCACAGTGGTTCCAGGCATCGGCGCGCTGTCACAGCGACCGTAACCCGCTCTCAGTTCTCTCGCGGCTGCTGTCCTAGCCATGTCAACCTCAGAGCCACACAGTGCTCTGTGCGGGCCGTGCTGCGGTGCTGGCTGCGCCGGCGGCCGCACGCCTGGAAGACATCGGTGGCCGACCGCCTGGCCATACTCACTCTACATCCACTCCTACGCTGTGCATGCTGTGCTGCAGTGCTGGCTGCGGCGGAGGCCGCACGCCTGGCAGACACCGGTGGCCGACCGCCTGGCCATACTCACTCTACATCCACTCCTAC
>BBXU01001442.1:0-48792 GCA_001598975.1 Parachlorella kessleri | reverse complement strand
GGGGGGGGGTATATGCAACGCTGTTGCCACCATGGCCGCCAGCGGCCAGGGGGGCCCGCCAGCGGCAGCAGGTGTGCGGCGTGCATACCGGTGACTGGTGGCGTGCTGTCTTGCAACCTGCAGTCGTTTGGAGCATGCCTAGATGCATTCACACTGCTACTAGCTAGCTAGCTAGCTGTGGGTGCCGGGCGATGGCGCTGCAATGAATGACATGCAGAACGGGGGGCGGAAACGACCCCATTGACATGCTGTCTGTTGGCGGGCCGGGTTGAACGTAGTGCAGGACATGAAAGCAGAGCTTGAGCTCTTGAGTTCAAATGCCCCACCTGTCATCAGCTGCAGATCGCTGCTTTATTTTGATAAGGCGCAGCTGTAACCTCGACCTGTATATGCATGATCATGCCATCCTAGTTGACCTACACCGTTGTGGCCTCTGCTGCAGCTGACACAGAGGGCAATGGCTCCGAGGCAGAGGAGGAGGGGGAGGAGGAGGATGACGACTTTGAGTCAGCCAACTCTGATGGGGAGGATGAGTAAGGCAGCAGGTCAGCAGGACTGCAACACGCTGTGGATTGGGGGACAAGGCCAGCGTGCGGGGCGCATGCCGGTCCAGGCGCCAGCTCACTGCGCGCTCTTACTGGGCGTGCTGAAACGGCGGTGCAGCCAGGGGGCAGCTCGGGAGCTCCAGCTAGCGGCAGCAATCGCAGGGAGGGTAGCAGCGGCAAGTCTAGTGCAGTGCAGACTGCGGGACGCCTTTTCAGGCTGGGCTGGCTGCACGGCGCCTACTGCTGGACGGAGCAAGAGGGACTATGGGATCAAATTACAGGCAGGAGAGGCAATGAGAGAGGCGGCTGCAATGTGGGCAGGTTGACAGCTAGTCTGTGGCAGCAGGGGCTGCAGTAGTAAGGGTCTCTAGCCGACAGCAGCTCCTCCGGATGCTGGTTTGGACAGCTTCTGGGCAGGTCAATGTCTTGCAAGGATTGGGTATCGTCTAGCAAGGGCAGGTGCCAGTGGACAGGATGCTTTGTAGCAGTAGGACTAGGTATCAAGTTGTACTTGGGCAGGTGGTTGACAATGTCAAATTACAAATGGCTGCTGTAACCAGGATGCACCCATATTTATCAACACATGAGTTGATGCCATGCAGACCTGCTCTCTTGTAAGCTGAACTTGAAACAGGTGAATGAATCAGAACTGCTTAGGTGGACAGGAGTTACTTAGTCGCCTGCTAAGCTTGGACTACTCGGCCCTGCATGTAGGGTCTTGCAGAGGGCCTCTTAGAGGGAGGCATTCGTTACATTTTTTGCACGTAGCTCTGAGTACTTTGGCACACCTTGCACCCAGCATGATCACAGCTAAAAAATTTCACCATGCCTCCCTAAATTCCTTTGGCAATGGGCCCCATGGGGTTGGCGGGAACCCCATGCACTTCAGCGTGAGAGTGTTCAGGCTCCCGACGGCCTGTAGGGGTCTACCCACTCCCAAGCCGTACACCAGTCCCCAGGAAATGTCGCTGCATGGTATGGCCAAGCTGGGGCGGCTGGTGCCACCACTGCTCAACGCCAAGCCCACTCAGCAGCTCCGAGCCATGAGCCTGGCAGGCTTGAAGAACTTTGATGAACGGGAGACATGGGAAGAGAACTTGTTTGCCAAGAAGGCAAGTTCTCCAAGGCTGTCCAGGCCCTGGAAGGTTGGACGTGACGGTCCCACTAAGCAGGCTTAGACTGAGACAGGGTGCTAGTCACACAGCCATCCGCATGGGCTCAGCCTTTTCACCACTATGTTTGCCAGCGTTGCCCTCAGGTCCAGGCTGTCGGTAGTCCATCTAGACTTGACTGACAGGACAGCCACCACCACTATACCTGCTTCTTACCATTGTGCTGGTAAACACCCTGTTTGTACATGACCTGCGCCAACCGCAGATACTGCTGAAAGCTGTAGAGTCAACATTTAAGCCACTGCGTTGTTAATGTTTGGGTAATGAGGCTCTAGAGCTCGGGCGTGGCGCTAGTGCGGCCCGGGCAGGGCATTCTGAAGCTGCTGCTCACCTTAATTTACCAAAGCTGTGTGCGGTTTCCACAGTGAGGGCGACCAGTCTCTGCTGGTGTTCAGGAGGATGAGAAAGCGCTGCGCAAGCTGCTGGCAAAGCTGCGGGACCAGGTGGAGCAAAGCGAGCCGGCCGCTGCGGCAGAAGCCAAGCAGGAGGAGATAGCCGCGCTCAAGCCTCTGATTGACAAGTATCGCATGAAAGCTCATGATGTGGAGCAGCTGCTTGCCTGGCGACACAGCCCGGATTTTTGACAAAACTGGTTTGGTTGTTGGGATATGCTGAGGCCGTGAGGAACTTTGGTTGCTTGTTGGTGTAATAAGTAATAAAGGCCAGCTGCATGCTACACTGACGCCTGCCTCTGCCGTGCCTAGGCTCTGGACTCAGTTGCCTGATGTTCCATCTATGCTCCAAACCTGACTTACACTTGGGCCCTTACGGGTGATGTTGCACTTACACAAACACCCAGCCTTAAGCAGTCAAACGTAAGGATACTGCAAAAGCCCTGGTGCAATTAACGATGTCGATGCGAAGCCTGGACCCCATGGAGTTGGGTTTCGATCCGGACACAGCCTGCAGCTGTCAGGGAGTAACTGTCACTTGCGGCCGCACGCGTAGTGCCTCCTAGTCAGAGCCTGCCATGAGGCACTGAGGGATCTCAGGGCAGGAAGCCAGCTCAGCAAGGGCAGCCAGGTCGACCCTGTACAGTGGAAAGGAATTTGGTGAGACAGATGGGTGTCAGGATCCCAGCAATGGAAGGCTCCATATGCAGGCAGGCAGTGCAAGGCTCGCCGTGAAGTACGCAGTGCACAACTGCTCTCAGGCTACTGCCTGTTGATTAACGGTCCAACAGGCAGACAGTCAGCCCTCAGCCCTGTGGGGAAGTCCTTGCAGTTGGGACTTACCCCTGGGCCTCCATGGCAGGCACAACTACGTCAAAGCCTGCAAGGGAAGCCAGACAAGGCAGGCGAGGACTCAAGGGTTGGGGACTACAAGGCTTGCCTGGTCAGCGTAGGCACCGATGACGCAAATTAGTAACCATGGCCTATGTTAATAACCAAGGAACCGAGCGCACACACAGCCACCACTCCACACAGAACGCTCAATGCTGTGCAGCAGCCATATAGCACCCACATGCCATCATGGCATCGGTAACGTCATTCTGGTCCATGTTCTGCATGTCGATCTTGATGCCATTTGCAGCCAGAATGGGTGCAAACACCTGCACCAGCCAGCAAGCAGTGTATGAGCAAGTCTTGCTATTCCTCTTGGATTTCATGCTGCAAAGCACACGACGCAATAGTGGAAGGACGAGCCGCTTTTTTGGGGCACAGTAATTCCTGGCTCTTCGTTGGCCCCATCTCTAGGGGACTCACGGCAGCATCGTCAGGTGGCGTATGCTGCTACACTCTAGATTAGAACTAGAAGTGGCCGCCGCACCTCGCCAAAGGCACAGAGGCAGCCATTGCATCGCTGGTCCAGGCTGACAGTGGCGGCGCAAGCAGTCTTCAGCTTGCTGTAGTCAGCACTTGAGGCCTGTTCCTGGGTGATTGCGCACTGGGGTGCATCCTGCACCACAGCCAAGCCATGGCAGTTGACAGTGGGTGTGACTTCTGAGCACCTGCAGTAGCAGCCCTTGACCGACCATCATACCTGCGCAGCAACCAGACTGCCACAAAGGAACAGGCAGGCAAGGGCCACGGCGGCGTAGGAACGCATGGTTGCTGAGTGTAGGACACAGTGGTTTGCGCTCGCGCTCGTTAAGTTACATGGAGCAAGTCGTGCCTCTTCATATCCGCAGGAAGAGAGAAGCTCTTGGATTCAATTGTTGGATCTGCCACACGTCCAAGCTTTACCTGGGACCACCCCTCGGACAAGCCACTCCAAGAACTCCCAGCTGAGCTGGCAGCCCTTCTTGGACAGCTTCAGTACGTCTTCTCTTAGCCAGCACTGTGGGCGGACATAGTCAACGCCACCAAAGTGATCAAACCAACCATATTTAGTGTTGGGTTCTCCACTGTGTGCATGACTGTGTGCTACGAACGAAGGGTGAGCTGAACTAGCCATGACATGGCAGGCTGCATACGTGTAAGGCGTAGTTCTGTATCGCAAGCTTTCCTCTTACATAATGACGACCTGCCGACACTTTATCTCCTGCTCAGGCACTGTCCAAGGCTTACTGTCGTTGCTCGACCCTCAGACCGCCTTGGGGCAGTTAGGCATGGCTGAGCTCAAGTTTGCGCAGATGGAGGCAGAGATGAACCAGGTAGGGCTGCTTGGCTGCGAAATTCAGCCACAAGGGCTGCAAGAGCGTAGTACTGGCATGCTGCACCCGTGGCGGCACCGACCTGCCTGCCCTGCTAGTGCAGTGCAAGGATGCTGGGGCAGTTGGGCACCTGAGTGATCTTTCCAAGACAGGTGGGCGCCCCTAGACATTGTGCTGGTGGGCCACGAAGGGCTCACCTGCCTTGTTGAGGCAGTCTGGAACGGTAGCTGGCTGGGCCCTGGACGATGTGAGAGACCACTCTTTAAAGTCTAAAGAAATGCCCTGGGTGCCTGGGGGTCAGGCAGAAGAGCGAAGGCTGCTTTCCAGTTGGGAGCGGAGAAACACCTGAGCATCTTCAAAGCACGCTGCTGCTAAGGGCAGTCCCAACCATACTTGGTGGTGGCCAGCCCGGGCATGGTGTGGCCTGTCCGGATGAGCATGCTGGCTGACAGGGTGCCGTGTCATTTGATGCTTTAAGTGCTAGCTGCAACTCAAGGGCTGGCCTGCACATATCGCAGATTTGGGCGCAGCGCACAAAGTGGCGATGTTCATAGACGAGGCAAGTCTGCTGGCCTAGGTGCTGCACCCTAGCTTGCATGAGGCTCTGATGCTTCCGTGCCTTCAAGATGATCTCCTGCAGGCCTGCCCACTTATACACACCTCCTCCGCCTTTCACAGTGTGAATTTTGACGATTGGGACTCTCCGTCTCACGGAGCGGCTCCCACTTACACACATGTCCGACAACCCTGGTGCTTGGGTGCAGCAGTGTTCTTCAAAGGGTGCACACTATGAAACATTGTAAAAACTGGCTGCGCCTGCTTCCCTCCGCAGAGCCAGCCCAACGACCCAGCTGCCGGGGTGACTGCTAGACCAGAGGTGATGGAGACGGGCGCAAGCCAGCCCATTGCTGTTGCTATTGTAACCCTGTGCTGCTGAAGCCCTCCCTGCTGGGCACACACCTTGCCTGGCTGGTCCGTCATGGGTAGGAAGCACCTTGTATCCAAATACTATCCTATTTCACATTCTGCTGGGCCGCGCCTTCCTAGCACACATGTCAGGCACGCAGGCTACACCTAACCAAGGCGTTCTACATGCAAGTAACGCTGTGCATGCCATCCCGCCCTCAGGATATGTTTCTGCAGGGTTTTGACAACGAGCCCTACCCCCACGAGCCCGTGACTGGCAGGGCACCTGGTGGCGACTCTGGCAACAAGTAGACTCCCAGGCGTGAACAGATGTTGCCTATGCGGAGGGAAGTGGGTGCATCTTGGCATGTGGGATTTTTGCCACCCATGGCAGGGTGTCATGCTGTTCCAGAGGTCAGGGACAGAGGTACTTAGTGGGGCGAGCATAGATGCACAGGTTCCCTACCTCGTTGGCATAGGGGTTCTTGGAGGCCAGAAGGTGCTGAGTGTGGACCAGCTGGGACGACACGCGGGCAGTGAGGGTCGCTGCTATAGTGCATTTGGACTAGGTGTTCCGTCAGAGTTACACTGTATAGGCTGCGCTGCATGGCTTCATCTGGCTGTTGTCCTTACTGCTCCGCTTGCTCTGTCGTGCTCTGCTCTGCTGTCTGTCTCCGTGCTTGCTCTCTAAGCCTTGAACCAAGGTTCCGCCCGAACATCGGGCCGCAGTTTGCATGATGAGCGTCTTGCTGGCGTGAACGGGGCGCTTGTGAGTGCATGAGTTTGGTAAAGGAAAGGCTAAAAGCAATATACACCCACCCACCAGCACCTAACCCTCTAGCCGTCACCAGCCTTCCTGGGCGCTGCATCACTTGCTTCAGCAAGCGGCGGGCATGCTTGCTGGTGATCTGGGCCCCTGCCGCCCCACAATTTGTTTCGTGTTTAAGATAGTGGAAACATGACTAATAGTTGTTTACTGTCCTGTTTAATATGCGCAGGGCATGTCGTTGCATACTGATGCCTGCACTGCATAGCTGCTTGTGGACTTGGAACAGCGCATAGTGACAGCAGCTGGTGCCAATGTTAGCCCCAAGACCAGGCTAGAGCCGGGTGTACTGCCTGGCACAGGCCAGCCCAAACAGCACAGGAGCTATACGCACACAACGAGAACACTTTCAGCGCTGGCAGGGGCTGGACCCACCCCCGACCAGGCCAACGCAGAGTGCATCATGCACCCTTGGGGCAACCAGATGGTAAGTCCATTCAAGAAGCCTATGCTTCAAGCCTGGCTACTTCAGCAAGTCATTACAGAAATGATAGGATGCCACCAACTGCTGCGATGCAAGGAGGGGGCTTGCCTCCCAAGTGGATCAACGGTTCCTCTTGTACGCGAATGGGAACAGCCGCATATAGCACGGCCTGTGTGCACCACGATGTGGCATGGTGCGCCATCACCACATGATACCGCCATCACCACATGGTATCCGTTCCCCTCGCTGACGGTGGCACCCTTCCGTGGCACCGAGGAATGGACTGGGTAGCTGTGGCTATCACGGCTATTGTCCGGGTGGAACTGTGGCCAGACTGTGGCTCACTCACTTGAACTGTGGCACACTTGAATGGCGGGAGAACATAAAATCTGCACCGATGCATCGCACTAAAGGGAGCTGCCGTAGCATGCCAGCTTTGCCAGCTTTTGTCTGCTCTCTGGCAAAAAACCTGCCGCACTTGTGGACGGCACTGTTTGCTGCTGCGTCCGCCCAAAGCTCGTCAGCACCACAATGGCCAGCCAGGAGGAGTTTGTTTTGCCAAGCCTGGCAACTCTGTACCGGCGCAGCGCTTCAAGTGAGTCAAGTAGCAAGCTTTCCCTTACACCCTTGTGTGGGATTGCGTTGGTGTTGGTCACAATCCAACTTCGGGTACCTACCACACCTCCCTTGCTTCCCCGGCTGACCGTTAGGCGGTGCATGTTGCTTGGCAGATTGGTCATGGATGTGTTACTCCCTGCAGATGTTTCTGGCGACTTGGGGCAGCAGAGCGACAGCGAGACTCGCATGCTCAGCATTACTGCCAAGAAGCAGGCAAGTCCCTGAGCTCTGTCGGTCCAGCCCTGGGCCGAGTCACGGGAGTTGCTAGATGCTGGTCAGGTGGGCCATCCACCTTGGCTGCCTAACTGTAAGTCATGGCTGCTTGATATGCAGGCTGCGCCGCCCGCTGCCTATGCCAGCGCTGGCGCATGTGGTCTGATGCACTGGGGGGATGCCAAGAAGGAGGTGAGGTGCTGCATGCTCTTACTTTACTTTGCCCGCTGGCTCTCTAGGCCCGCCAGGACCTGTGCTACGCTGGTGTACATGTGTAATGCAACACCTCAGCCTTGTTACCCTGTGCAGGCCTCCCGTCCTGCAACCTACACCTCGGCTGGCTCTGGGGGCGTGATGAACTGGAATTGAAATGAAGAAATGTGTCGAGTCTACAGTGATGGGCCAAGGTCTGATGTACTGGTTAATTCAGTGGAAGGCTCTCGGAGCAACTCTGTTTTATCTGCTTTCCTGGGTGCATGAGTATTGTAAAGAGTCAGCAGTATGTCTCGACCCCGCCCTGAACAGCCTTGAAGTAGAGAATGGGATTTCATTAATGTATGCACAGCTTCCGTTGTCAGAGTTGCCCCCTGCTCTGTGCATGCCTCAGCCGCCCTGCATGTTCCCAATGGGGGCTAGGACGTTTTCTACCCTGCCAAAATCGGCGTGAATGTTGTATATATTATTGGCTTGCAAGGACGCTCCTGCGCTGCACCATGGTTCCTCCGGCCTCTTCTACCTGCTGTCCTCTAAGTTTCCTGCCTGCTAGTTTCCAAGCTACAGGTAATGTATCTGGCCTTGTTTGTAGTACTGCATGAAGCTTGAGGCGATGTAAGTCTTTGCAGCACCGGACTGACCTACAGGTCCTACAGATGATGGTGTGTCTGGCAGCATAATGCTACGTCTCCTGCTCATGAACCCTGTGCGCTGGTGGTTCCCCCCGTCAAGGCATGCACCCCAACCTATTGAACACGTCCACCCTCCCTTGGATGCCTTCGTGAACCCCTTGCCAACAAAACCTGCTGCATCCACTACTGCTAGTGCTGGTCCAGTCAGCAAACCATGCTCGTCAGGATGCATAGCTTTACACCCACATGCTCTTTTGGACGATTATGCCAACGGAAACGGCGCAACTCAGCTACTATACAAAGGCCATCTCCAGAGATGCAGTATACCAGGCTTTGCAAGGTTGTGTAAATCACACCACCTTCCTCATATTCTAAGGGCACGCTTGAGACCTAACTAACTATACGAGCACGAAGAAACAAGTCCAATCAAGTCTCGCGGCACTCACTGCATTGGCAGATTCGCAGCCCTGCCTCAATGCCGCGGGCCTCATTGCATATCAGCCGCCGGAGGGCAGGACGCAGCGTGGCATTCAGCAAAGCGTGGACACCGCTGTCGATGGGGTGGACAATAAAGGGGATGGCTGCAAAGGAAATAAGCCTTATCAGTCAGCTAGGGCACTTTAGCTCAAGCTAGCAAACTGACCGGCAAACCCCTTCACATGGGGACCAAGCATGCCACCCCATGCGCGCCCACTCAGAACGAGGTGAATGGCAAGGATAGCCATACCATCTCGTCAGCTCCCTGCCAAGCATGAGCTCAACGCAGCAGCAGAAAGGCATGAAAGTAATACATGGCAAGCAGCCACTGGGGACCGACAGTTGCACACTGCAATGTGCAGATGATTGCACCCCGCACCTAGCAGGCCCACTGCAGTGGGGATGCTCTTGTTCATGTTTTCGAGGAAGACGTCGCCAGGGATGCCAAGCAGTGCTGCGGAGTGAAAGATTGCTGCCGTTGCTTGCTCGCTTTTCTGCACGAAAAGAGGAAGGTTCGCTGTCAAAGTCGGTCAATATCATGGACCGCACCCCCCGTCATCCTGCTTTCGAAAGTGAACCGACGCCTGCCCACACTCCCCCCCTATACACCATTAATGGTGTCCACATGCCTCGACTCCTCGACTCCCACGACAGAGAGACAAGGAGAAACCTCATGCACACGTTCCCTGGCCTTCCCTGGCACAATACAGCGGGCTTTACAAACTAGGCTACAAGATGGCAATCAACTCCCTTAAATTCCGTCAATAGCCAGTCCCTTTGAGACTTCACTGGGACGCCGAGACCTTCCTCCTCCAACCCAGCGCACCTCTCCCTCCCCAAGCAGCTCCCGTACGATGGCCACAATTGTATGTATAGTGTAGCCGGGGGCTGCCACTGAAGCTATCAGCTGCCATACCACCGTGTCCACGCCTCTCTCCAAAGCAATCGCGCTAATGAGCCTGCATAGCAGAAAAGCTGGTTGCTAGCATTGCACACTGGTCGCCTGGCTGCGAACAGGTGGCTGTTTAAAGCTGGTTGCAATTTGCCACTGCAGTGTCACTACGTCTGCAGTACAGCAATAGCTAGCAAGGCATCACGCTGAGCCTGGGTGCCACGCTGAGATGGCTGAGTCGGCTGCCATGGTCCTAGGGCAGCCCCAAACAATTGCGCAGTGCTTACTTGGCTTTGTCGACACTGGCAGGCATATCTTGTCGTGCTGTCAACTTCTGCTGGGCATCTGCCCGGGTCTTGTTGTATTTGTCCCAGGTGTCAAACAGCACATAGGATATGGCAACTGCACACAAGCAGGCAAATCGGCTTGTTAGCTGCAAGTTGCCAGCAATATCATGCTCAGAAGGTTTCCTTGACCCATCAGTAGCACTGATATGTATTCCTAGGACACTTCTGTCTCCGAACAGCACTTCACGTCTCCTGGATCGGCAAAGAACACACCCACCTGCATAAGAGAGTGGCACGCCGCCCTGAAAGAGCCACGCGGCAAAGGCCTCGCCCAGCTCGTTAGCATACCCCAGGTATCGCAGAGGCCC
Organism: Parachlorella kessleri; assembly: GCA_001598975.1. Lineage (NCBI taxonomy): Eukaryota > Viridiplantae > Chlorophyta > Trebouxiophyceae > Chlorellales > Chlorellaceae > Parachlorella > Parachlorella kessleri. The sequence goes on along the minus strand of BBXU01001442.1, from coordinate 38,623 downwards.
ATCTCGCAGAGGGTCGTATTCTGTCTTTTCCTCCCTGTCAAAACTGATGGGCTCTGAAAAGTCAATCCTGGCCAGCAGTGCTGCTAGCGGGTTGGCCGCAGCGCTGCTGCTGCCCAGGGCTTCCCTCTGAAGCAGGCCGCTGGTGCTGTTGCTGCTGGCAGCAAGTGTGGTTTCCAAAGCCTTGCCGCCGTCAGGCACGTTGCTGACTGCTCGCAGAGCCTCGTCATCGCTAAATGAGTCTCTAGACGGAGCAGCTGAGGCATCCTTCTGTAGCGCTGCATGAGGCCCCAGGCAAGCGCGCCTGCCGGGCCGTGCAGTGTTCTGAATAGTGCTGCCACCAAGTGTCAGCGGTCGTTGCACTGGAAGTGTCTTCATGCTGTCAAGGCTCGGTAAGGGCAAGGATCGCGTGAGGCAGGGCAGTGCTGCAGAGCTGCAGACGCGGGGACAAGCTCACTGCCAGGTCCTAGAAACACTGTAAAGAACCAGGGCCGCGGGCGGTCTTCGCTCTGAGTCATCCCTGAGAAAGCGCTGGCGGGACAAAGTGCATACAGCGAGCGCCAGGTGTCAGGGAACCTTGCTGACCTTCCCTTCTGATAATGGAAGACATCAGGGTACTCGCCTGCAGCCTACAGGACGCACTAGACCAGCTCCCAGGCGAACCCCATGACGTTGGACTTGATCAGCAAGGCGACATATGCGTGAGTGCAGCTAGCTAAGGCCCCGCCACGCTTTGTAGTGAGAGTGATTTCAGCAAAGTCCTGCCTAGTTAGGCACTAGGGCAGCCCCTGGGGGCACCCCAGTGAGGTGAACTTGTGCCTTGCAGAAGCAGCTCTGTCCAACGGACCTGTCCCGATTAAATCCCTGAGTGCAAACTCAATTTGTGCGCCACCAGGCTCCATACACTACAACTTTGGTACTTCTTGGGTGCAGGCCTTGCTTGATGAGGTGCATGCTATCCTGCTGGCAAGTCAGGGCAAGCAAGAACAAAGCGATGCCCTCTTTGATGCCTGGCCAGCCATCCAAAGGGCCGCAGTCTCCTTCCCTGCTGCTGCCGCCTCCGTAGCAGGCTTGGCTGGAACCGCCGCGGTCACCTGCAACCCGCGGGAGCTCCTCAGCTTGTTTCTGGAGAGCCTGTCTGACGCCCTAAGGCAAGCAAGGCATCTGACGCTTAGTGCCCAATGCTCAACCCAGGAGAGGTGTACTGGGAGCTTCAGCTGCTGTGTGTTCGTGAAACAGGCTGCAAGGGCTGGTATCAGGCGGCAACCATTGTGAAACCAAATATCAAGCCAGCACAAACGATGCCTACCAGTGTTTTGGCACCGCTTTGTGTGATGCTGGGTGAGGCGCATGGAACCCTTGTGCTGTTTTATCGTCTACTGCAGCCTCCCAGAGGGGCATCAGAGTGAAGCCAGCCTGGCCGTGCAGCTGAACCTGCTGAGCCTGCTGCCCCGCCTCCTCCTGCGCATAAAACGCAAGTGGCTGGCGTTCCTCTCAGACTACCTGCAAATGCTCCTGCGCTGGTGGGTTGTCTGTGGGTCTGGGGCGATCGGCTTGTGCGCAGTGGGCGTGCTGGTGGGTGGGGTTGACTGAGCTTGTCTTAACAGCCTGCTGGTAGAGGGACGGAGCAACTTGGCCTGTTGACAGACGTGTGGACTCGATGGTGTGCCCGTCACCAGCCTTGTCAGGGTGCATGCTCGAAGGGACATGACTGCAAGTGCTTCATCAGGCGCGACTAGCGGCTTGGGGGACACGATGCAGAAGCTCGCCACATTTCCAGGCCGGGCGTTGCACTGGAGTGTAAGGAGCAATCCAGCTGTCCGTAAACTGACTGGGCTTCCACATTTTGCTAGTACCACGGCCGCAGGTGTACACACATGCTGCCCCTGCTCCCGTGGGGACGCCAGCTGGTCAACAATGAAGGCGCAGGCGCCGGGGCGCCGGTAGGAGGACCAGCACCTGCAGCGCCGCCCAGCCTCCCAGAGGCTGTGCAGGCTGTGGCCGAGGGGCTGGCATCCGTGGCTGCCTTTGTTCAGATGCAGCAGGAACAGCAGGGAGAGCAGCGGCAGCAGCCTTCTCAGAGAGTAGCGCCAGGAGTTACATCGCCAGTCCTGGCGGTCCAGGATGCGGCCACCGCCGGTTCCTACCTGGTATGGACCGTCCTCCAGCTGGCCAGCTTCCTGGTGCAGCTGCCCCAGCCCTGTGCTGCTGCCCACGCTAAGATGACCCTAGCAGGCCCAGCAGCCATGGGCAAACGGCTGGGTGCCTTGGGTCCAGCGGCAGCTTCCCTGCTAGAGCTACCCGCTAGATGGCTCGCAGTTGTGCTGGGGCTGCTGCCTGGACAGAGACCGGTCTATGGAGCGCTGCAGCTGGCAGTGCGGCGGTTTCAAGAGCTGGAAAGCCAACGCCAGGCTGCAAGGGCTGCGGTAACTGTGCAAACTGATGAGGAAGGCTTGGGGGAGGGTGGCTGCAAAGCGCCAGAGGAGGAGGAGGAGGAGGAGGAGGGGTTGGAAGCGATGCTGCACCCCGCAAGGTTGCGTGAGGGTGCAGCACTGACGCTGTGTTCAGCAGTGCTCAGCAGGCACAGCACAGCGCTTACGCTGACCTATAGCAGCAGTACAGCAACAGGGGCTCTGGCTGTACCGCCTGCTTCAGTGCCGCCTGGTTTTGCAGATAGCACCCAAAGCGGGGCCCAGGTGCCGCAAGTATCTCTTCAGCTGCTGCAGATCCCATCAGATTCCCGGCAGGTGCTCAGCGAGCTTGCCAGCGCAGTACAGCTGCTACTGGATGTGGGGGCACGCAGCAGGAGCGTACCGCTGGTGGTACTGTCCCTGCACTGCCTGGCAGTAGCATGTAATGCCTTGGCCTCTGGAGAGGTGCTGACGCAACGGCCCTCTCCTGTAGCGTCGGCTTCAACCAGGCTGGGCTTGGGGCCTGGCCTTGCTGCCGGCAGTCGCAGCGGCAGCATGGGGGTCGGCAGCAGCGGCAGCATGCATGGTGGATTTTTGAGTCAGATACCGCCAGAGGTGCAGCAGCTGATCGTAGTCCTTGTGCAGGTGAGGCCCCTTGCTGGGCATCTGCTCAAATCAAAGCTTTCTACCTATAATGTCTAGGAATTGCAAATCTTTGGGGTGGTCCTTAAATTGCATTACAGGTTGTCGTGCAGGTTTGCGTGGCTGAGCTGCTTGTGTTTATGCTGCCTGTTTCACACGTAATCATGTGTATTTCTGGAGACATGGGTGCTGGATGTTGCCCAGAGTGCCATATCTGGCTCTGAGGCTGATAAATAAGCCCCTGTCCTGATGATGCCACTGTGCTTGTGACTCTCCCTTGGCCTATACATGTAGGTGATGTCTTTCAACCCGGTGGAAGTTGTGCGAAGCTGCGCTCACGAGGCCTTGAATGCCTTGCTGAGCGCTTTCGCGCCAGCTGCCAGGCTGCAGGCCATCCTCAGCATCCTCAAGGTATGCATGGGTATCTCTAGCGACCCTTGGAGGGTGGTTAGTAAGGTCTCAGTTGCTATGGCTTTGTTGACTCTGGGTGCAAGACCTAACAGTGCTCTATTCTGGTGCTGGTTGACTGGCAGGGGCTGATTGATACAAAGTTGGGCTTGAGAGCTTGCAGGGCACCTTTCCAAGGTCTTAGCGTGCTTGCAAAATTGCGAGCTATGTGTGAAGAGTATACAGTGTGCCGCTACAGTTCTGCTGGTGCCCTGCAGCTGACAGCTCTCTGGCCCTGGCAGGGCTTCACCCTAACACTAAATATGTGTCTGTCTGTAGATGGAGTCCAGCGCGGCTGTGGTGGTAGGGTTGCAGCGGCTGCGTCAGGAGGTGGCATTTGCCTGGCTAGCAGCAAGTGGGCCACAAGAAGGTATGCAACGTCAGTGATTCATGCGTGGTAGACAGCTGCAACATAGGTACACAAGATATAGGTGCTCTCTATCGCGAGTGCTTGGCACTGGCAGGAAGTATGTGGCTGCTTCTTGTTATGTCTAGCAGCACATGCGCATGCTTTTGTTGCCATGACTTGAATATTGTTTGACTAGTACTTAGTACTGCGCCTGCAGGGACCTCACCTTTCCTTGATCCAGAGGTTCTCAACATTGCCACAAACACCTTCCGGCACAGTAGGCAGCAGCAGCAGGCGGGCTGGGCGGATGACCAGGATGTGCTCAGCAACGCTGACGCGATGGCTGCTGCTCTAAGCCTGTACCGCTTTGTGCTGCTGCGGCAGCAGTCTGAGGCAGGGGCAGGCCATGGCATACCTGGTGGTCATGGTGCTTCTGCCGGCCAGGAGGGCATAGGACACAACTCAGCTGGTAGAGCCTGCGCAGACCGGCAGGGAACAATACTGGAGCCAGCATCAACCACTCGGTCGCTGACACTGGTCACCAAGGAAAGCGTGCAAAGCACTTTACAAAATGACCTAGTACCCCTGCATGCTGCTGTCCTGGATCTGCTGGGGCAGCACGAAGAGCAGCACGGGCGCAGCAGCACGCATGCCGAAAGGTCTATGCAGTTGCAGCAAAGGCCTGCTGGGGAGCTGTCTAGTGCCGGTGGCTGTACTAGCCAGACCATACCCAGCAGCAGCCAGGGCGATACAGCAGATGCGGCAGCAGTGGTCAAGGCCGGGACAGATTGGGAGGAACTGGAGGGCTGGCTAGCTGTGCAGAGGCTGCTGGACGTTTTGGAGCGAGTGATTGAGATATCCAAGAGCTGGCAGTAGCCCAGGTCTACTCCATTCTCGTCCGAGAGCGTTTTGATTGATGATGTGTCAGGGTGCCTCCAGTTACGCCAGTGAGAGTTTCTTCTGGATGGTGCCTGCCTGTACTGCCAGGTGTGTGGCTTGGGTGAGTGGCGTGTGTGCAAAGGAGGCAAAGAGCTAGGTGCTGGGGACATCCCTGATACCCGCTGGGTGACAGAATAGGTGTCCGACCTGACAAGCTGGACGCTTTTGATGCGCCAGCTTAGGGCATGAACGGTTGGCACACCAGTTGGGAGACCTATAAAAACCTAACTTTGTGTGCATCAGGAGTCACCGCATGAGCCAGACTATCTGCACGGGCGTGTTTCTTCAAAAGGTTTTTACAGTGACGGCCATTCCAAGTGGAAATGCTTGTCAGAAGTGAGTGAATGATCAAAAGCCTGTACCCCAGTATTGACAGTAACAAGAAACTTAAAAGACACTTTACAAGCATGTGCTGGCGTGCAAGTAATGACACGGCTTGTACAAAGAGGCACTGCAAACCCTGACAGTTCTTAGCCTACCCACACCACTAGGCAAGTGAGCTTGCCAGCACGACATATGAATTAAGCCAGCTTGGGGCTGCCCCTGCTAAAGCCACCACGTCCTTGTCATGTGATAAGACTGCTCCAGACCCTCACTCATCGGGCCTGGGACGCTGCAGCTGCACATATCTCCTTGCCACTAGGGCGAAGCACACCTCATTCACTGGCGCTGGCCTGGAGCCCAGCATAGGATGCCAGCCCTGCCAGCCCAGGGGGCTGAGCGCGCTGCTCAGTTGGCTTTGCCATTCTCCTTTGCCAGCAGCAGCGACTTCTGGCTGTACAGTAGCTCAGTGTTCTTCCTGCGGAAGGGGAAAAGCGACAAAGAAGGTGTTATACGGCAGCATTTGCTAGGCCGACGTCGCAAGCACCGTTGCCCACTCGGTGCGAATCCTTGCAGCATATGCAAGGCCAATAACACAAGAACAGTGGCCCACACGGTGTGAGTTCTTCCCCTAGAAGGTACTAGCCCAGTCAAAAGTCATGAAACTAAAAAGAGCAGCTGCACAACCCTTAGCAACAAAGCTCAGAGGCAGCCTTAATCGGCGCTGCCACTTGCCTGGGGTTGACGATGTTGGGGTGCTCCAGGGACAGCTCTTGCGTGCCGAACATGACGTTGTCTACGCACTCCACGCCCAGCATGAGGGAGCTGCATACAGCAAGCCAGGGGCACTTAACTACATATACAGTTGAGCAGTTCAGTTGAGCAATAGGACTATCCACATAGGCTTTTAACCAGGCGGGTGCTTGGGGACAGCCTATTCCATCATTAACACCATCCATCTACTTCAGCAACGGAAACTAGCGGGTGTGGGCACCCAAACCGACAGCCCAACCCACACCAGCGGTCCACACAAACAATATGTGGAACGACATTGTAAGGCATCCAACATATGGGAAAGGCATCGTCTGCAGTACTCACTGGTCCTGGTTGGCGACCTCATACTTGTAGGAGCCAAACCTGCAGCAGCAGATGTCAACCAGTTGGTGAGGCGTGCAGGGGTCAAATTGACAGCAACACCGCTCCTCTAAATATTCCCAGCCACTCTTCACCTCTCGAGGCAAGTAAACTACTGAATGACCTCAAAGACACCACGCATGCCTGCCCGCCGCACGCTCAAATGCAGTGCTGTCCCTGCTAGGGGGGAACATATGGAGCTTCCTCTCGCTCACCTCACCACCCCCAACGTACCTGCCCTGGAACCAGATGCCATGCAGCTACAGCTGGGACAGCAGAATCGCGCAACCTGGTGCACCCCAACACCCACCCAGCCCCTCGCATACATCAGTCACGCAGCCCACCTGCCGCGGGACCAGATGCCATGCTGCCGCAGCCATGGCAGCGCCTGCTTCAGCACCGCGTCGCGGCCTGTGGAGGGCGTGGGGTAGCCGTGCTCCAGGCGGCGGTGGTAGATGGACACAATCTCGTCGCTGGGCTCCACCAGCTTGGTGTTGATGGCGCCGATCAGCGTCTCACGGACGATCTCAGGCCAGGTGCCTGCACATAGCCAAGAGCGTCCTTTGGTGGTTGCTCCCGCTGGTTGCCTCATGGTGTCCAGGCGCACAAACCCTGGCACCCGCCAGGCGTCACCTCAACATACACCAAAAGCACATAAGTATCCTTGCAGCAGCATGGCAGCCCGCTGCCCAGGTACGCCATCGCGCACAAGCCACCAATGCAAGCCAATGCTCATCACTCTGCCTGCTCAGCCCAATGTCTAACCTGCAGTGCCGGCCAGTGTGACTGGCTGCTGGTTCACGGGCTTGAGGTAGGACTCTGACACCTCAAACATGAGCGACCAATAGGGGCCCTGCACGAATTGAAAGCTGAATTAAGCAAGATGGCTCTAACCGCTGCAGGCAAGGGATCAGCTGGGACCGGCTGGTTGCCTCAACGCTCAATAAGCTTCATGCAGCAACCAATCACGACTGATGCTAGATGGCCACCAGGACAGCTGCACAGTACAGGGCCCATGGGCATGTACCATGCAGCACAAGCGCGGCACAACATCGGGACGAACCAAGACCCCCCAAGCACCTCTGTCGCTTCCTCGGAGCTGGGCGCAGATCCGTCCGCCAGACAGAGCGTGGGCAGCTTGGCACCATCATCAGGGCAGTTCTTCTTGGCATAGTGTGAGAACACTGCAGAGCAAGATATCCACAGGTCACGCTAGGGATGTACTTCTGTTGCAGAATATGGAGTAAGGGTTTTGAGTGTGGGCAAGAGTGCATAGAATATGGATTGCAGACTCCTGGATGCTACCCATGCCCGAAGGGCTGGCGGTGCAACTGCTCAGAAGGCCCAGTGACCAGGACCAGAATACATGCACACTACCAAGAGAATGCCGGAGGGCAGTGACAACAAGTAGCATGTCCCCAGCCTCACCAGTTGTGCGGTAGAAGGGGCAGTCGTCCTCGGGGAAGTACAGCCAGCACTTGAGGCCGTGCGGGCACTTGCCGCGGATGCCTGCAGGACAGTAGGGTGGGTGGCGTGTCACACGCTCGCACCACCCAGCTGTGCAGCCTGCCATTAAGATTCTCAAAAAAGGCTTCAGAGTGATGGCAGATCACGCACTAACTACATTTTGCCTTGCCTCCTGCCTCTGACCCCAACTGAGATTCATGCTTAAAGGGAACGCACCGATGCCGATGATATGGGAGGAGCTGTGTGTGAGCCCGTCGGCCCACTCGCCCTTGCCCATCCAGCGCAGCGTGATGTCCAGGGGCAGGGTGGAGATGAGCGACTCAAAGGCGATCTTGCGGCCGTCAGCCAGGGTCACCACCTTGGCATCCTTGTCGATGTTGGTCACTGCCTTGTCAGGCCCAAATTGCTGCAGGACAGGGCAGGCGGAGGCGAGTCCAGGTAAGACAGAAGGAAGTGTCCCACGATGGACCGACATTGGGCCCTTGTCGGGTGGCAAGCGCCTTGCCAGGGCCAGGTTGAAAGGGATAGGAGAGCGCTGCTTGGTGCGTCGCTGGACCTTAGGGCACTGAATATCAGGTGCGCAAGCAGTCAGGCCCAGAGAATAAACACATGTCCCTGCCCTTAGGGGTGCACAGCGAGAGCCGATCGTGCATGATCCACAGCATCTGCTAGCGTTGTACCATCTCCACGGCTCCCAGCTCCCCAAGCTCACCATCTTCTCCTGGGGCAGCAGCCTTGCCACAGCCTTCCAGATGCCGCCAGTGCCACCCTCCGTGGGGAACCTGCAGTCCATACAGGAGATGCTTTGTCGCTCCAATTTTGGCTCCGCGCTTGCGTGAAGGCATTGGGGTGCCAGCTCACAATGCTTGCGTGCTGTGGCCCCAGAGGCTCAACATGGGCAGCATCACCTCGTGCGGCATATGCCAAGAACCTTACACTCCCAGCCTTCAACTTTGTTCTTGTCGACGAGGGTGTTTCGCACAGCTTATTCTGGCCAATCAAACTCTGACCAGGCGTCACTCCCCCTGACTCGAGCCTGCTCCTGCGCACCTGAACACTGCATTGGGTCCCCACCCGGCGTCCTCCTTGTTGTGGATCACATTGGTGATTGCCCTGTCAACATCCACGGTAGCTACGCGCTCCCCTAGCCACTCGCACTGCATCATGGTGGTGGGCACGGCCCACACCTGCACAAAGTAGAATAATAGAGTCGAAAATTGGGGTGCTGCCAAAGTGCCATAAATTGTATATATACAGCGATGCACCAAAGGGCAGGGGTTGAGGCAACTGTGAGGCAGCACAGCTCGCTTCAACAACCTTGCAAAACTCTGCCTACACCCCAACCCTGCATGCAGCAATGAAGTTGCTACCCACTGACCGCACCTTGAAGTTGTAGGGCCGCAGGAAGATGTCAGCAATGCCGGGGCCCATTACGCGCAGGATCCACTCATCAAAGTTCTTTGGCTTGCCCGGGGCCATAGAGTTGGCCACCTTAGCCTCCACCAAACCCGTCAGGCACTTGATCTGCGCGAGAGGAAGAGGTGGATAACAGTCCGGGGTAAGACACTGCGGGTCGACAGCAATAGCTTGTCTGAATGGGCCCATGCTGGCCAGGCCCCCTCGCCTCCACTCTCCCATATGGCACTTGATGTGCGGTAGAAGACCATTTCTGGAGCACAGGTTGGAGGCACATGGGCAACACACACACTGGCAACACCTGATGCACACAACTCGAATGCCATGCAACCTGCAGCGTGCCCCAAGCCTGCAACGGCCTGCATGGCTGAGATCTAGCACTGTGCATGCGCAGCCATGGCACACTGAAACACTACATGGCGAGTCAGACCCTCGATGAAAGGCATGCAATACCGTCAGTTCACCTGCATCAGCATCCCATGCACCAGCACCACATGCCATGCACCCGCATAACCCCAATAGTAGGTACACCTAAATGTTTACACCCATGTCAACTCCGACTCGCACCTCATGCACCCAAACTGTTGGCAGTGGCTCTGCAGCCAGCTGTACAATACTGCGCACCGGTAGCCCATGGTTTGATTATCACCCAACAGCGGTGCGATGCACCCACCTGGTCATCCTTGTCCAGAGCGCTGATGTTGTTCTGGAACGGGTATGCCACCCAGCGGTTCTTGTACCACACGTATGACACGCGCTCCAGAGTGTTCCAAGCCTCAGGGCCTGCCCCCAGAGCTGCAGCAGGGCATGCAACAGGTAGTGTTTGCAGAAAGAACATACTCCCTGGCGGTAACATTCAAGCCGCCCTACGAGCAGGCAGCTCGCTATACACACATTCACGCAGGAAGCAGCCACTACATCTGGCCTTGCAAGCAACACCGTTCGGCACCATACAGGCAGTCACTAGAAAGGCTTCGATGGGCACTTTAGGGACAATGAGGGCACAACCCAGGTTGCAGCAGAGGCATGCATTCGAGCCCGCAAGGTCTGGGGCGCACCTGTGTCCAGCAGCTCATCAAAATACTGATAGTGGGAAAAGATCACATGGCCGCCCATGTCAAACAGGAAGCCCTCAGGGGTAACATCAGTGCACGCCAGACCGCCGGCCTCCTCGGCCTGCAGACACCACAGCGGCACCGCAGTGACTACGCCAATAATGACAAAGCAGTGCCTGCTCCCAGTGTGAACACGTGACGCAGGTTTCCGGGCACGCCCTATGGCTGGGCAACTCGGGCCCCTGGGTCCTTCATGCTGGTGCAAGAAACGAAGTCCTTGGTTGCACTCGAAGCAGGAGCGGGCATAGCACCGTCCACCATATTGGTAAACGCCTTTTGCGTCCAAAGCGATCACAGCAGGCCCCGTCAAGTGTGTGTTTGGCAAGGAAGCCATGCGTTTTATACCTGGTCAATCATGAGCCAGTTATCATAGCCCAGCTGGTTCAGACGGGTGGCGGCTCCAAGGCCGGTGGGGCCTGCAGGTATAACCAGAATATGACATCACGCCTGCCCCTCACGCAGAAGCACCTAAGGTGCCTTCTCAGAATGCTGGGGAGAAGTAGCCTGTCAAAATTAGCATGTCAGAATGGAGGTGGCCGGGCAAAGTGCCAATAGCACTCAGTCAATGAGGACCGAGCTGTTGCACCCAGTAAAGTGGTTTACCTGCTCCCAGCACCAGAACCCCGACCTGCAATAAATAAGAGTGGAGATCTAGATCAATGCAGCGCCACATAACGTAGCTGGCAGTTCAGTGCATGGTGGCCCAAGCAGCACCAGCCCAGGCGACCCAGGAGCTCTCCTAAGCTTGCAATCACAGTTTGTCCGTGTGCATGGGGGGACGGCGCAGCTCTTGGCCGCGTTTAGGCCCGCAGTTGAAAAGCCCACACGCTTGCAACACTGGCACCCCCGCACAGGCAGTTGCTGTCAGTCAATTCGGGCACAATGCGCATCCCTGGTGTTACCTTCTGCACGCCGTTGGACATTTTGCACAGCTGGCCTCAACTAACTGCCCGAGCGAGCAAAGGACGAAGTACAGCGCCGAAGCAAGAATCAAAGCTATATAAGCAGCCCCGGCCGGCGTTGATCAACAACGGTGGCGATCTTCGGCCCTGCCAAGACTTGAACCACTATTGTGTTGTGTACTGCTAAGAACCCCAGCGATTTCCGGACTGAAACCCCCTCCGCCCCGCCAATGTGACACCTCTCAGGAGATGGCAACACCCAAACCCATTTTCCATGGCAATTTACTAGATCGACCAGGTCTGGTACTGTGCTGCTGTTGGCCTGTCCTGCGGGTGCAAGGCAGTGCTGTGACTTTGGGGAGTTAGGGAGCCCCGGGGTATTGCGTTACCCACATCATGAGGATAGCAGCAGCCAAGCTGCTGTCGAGGCTAATCCATCATGGTGCAGCCACTGCCATCGGCGGCCTGGAAACGGCGCTCTGCAGCTCAGCTACAAAGCCTGCCTCGGCAGCAAGCCTCTGTAAGCTGAACGGGCGGTACATGTCTAGTGGCGGTGACGCCAAGGCCGTCGAGGTGCAGCAGCCAAGTAATAAGCCCACTGGCACACGCCAGCCGCCTGTGCAGAGCGCCACGCAGCGACCACCAGCCCGGCAGAGATCGCAGCAGCAGCAGCAGCAGCAGCAGCAGCAGCAGCAGCAGCAGCAGCAGCAGCAGCAGGCAGCCCACCAACAGGCAGCAGCACCCGCCAGGGCAGGGGGTGCAAATTCAGGAAAGCAGAGGCAGCAGAGCAGCAAGCAGTTGCAACAGCAGCAGCAGCAACAACAACAGCAGCAGCGGCAGGAGCAGCCACCTCAAGAAGAGGAGCCTCTCAGGTCTGCAATTTCTTCACCCCCTGCCTTTTCAACAAAGGGTCTTGGTATTGTGTAGGGTTATTCTTGTCCAAGGGCCTTGCCTGCTGGGCCTGGCTAAGCCTTGTTGCGGATGATGGGTTCTCCCCAGCCTCCAGCTATTTGGTCACGCCATTCCACCCATTCACCAATGTATCTTCCTTAGGAATCTCTCAATGTCGCAGGTATCCTTTAAAAAGGTCCTCGCCCTTTTCACAGTCCCTCCCGTTTTTTGATATCTGGCACAACTTTTGCCAGGTCCACAGCTGTCATTGCCTTGCCGCGCTCGCTGCCATCAACGTTGTTAAACACTGTCGCAGGCTTTGGCATAGCGGTGCTGGCGTGGCCCAGCTAGCGTCCCTGCAAGTCAATAAGTACTTCGACGTGCCACGCAATGTTTGCCCGGAGGCTAGCAAGCAATTTTATGAGGACCCAGTGTTGGCGGACGAGCGGGTGAACCAGCCTAACTATGGCTGTCGGGCTGTGCAGGTGGGTGGGATTCCACATGGGGCGGTTTGCTTTGATTTGGGCACACAGAGCGAGCAGGTGGTGTCATTTGCCTTATTGTTGGGCTAGTTATTGCTGGGTAAAGAGACCCGTAGACCTGGAGACAGGCAACGTGGCTCACCGACTGCCTGCACATACCTATCTGTTGCGAGCTCTCGAGCACTAGTTCGTCACCCATCCCCCGTCCTGTTCCATAACCGCCATCTACTCGCCACGAGTTCTACCCAGCGGCAAGTCTTTGCGCACCCTACCCCGCACTCTTAGCCTTGCCCTCATGTCATCACCCCAGGCGGAGGCTAGCTTCTTCGGCGGTGCCAGCGCCGCCATGCCCCTGCTCAACCGCCGCTGCCTGCAAGAGCTGGTCCAAGCGGTTGCCCAGCAGCAGCGGCCACACATCTACCTCGACGGCTGGGCCGGCTCCGGCAAAAGCGTGGCCCTGTATGCGCTCGTGAACTGGGCGCGGGCCAACGGCTGGCTGGCCCTTTACCTGCCCACCGCCAACCTCTTGGTGGACGGCGGGACTTACTACAAGGGGGAGGACGGGCTGTGGGACACCCCTGAGGCGGCGAGGTTGATCCTGACGGCAGCTAAGGATAACCACGACCGGCTGCTGAAGGTATGTTAGTGTAGTCGGCGGGCTGTTGGGGCAAGCGGTGGACCCTGTGAGGGCCGGCATGGCCTCTATGCATTACGCATTTGATGGAGTTTTGCTGTAGTAGCTGGAGCAGTGCATTTGCAAGGCAGGCGGGTGCTGCAAGGCAGGCGCTGTGGTGTATTGTGCGCTGCCAGGCGAGCACGCCACTGACAAGAACATCACATGCTGCATCATGCATGGTTAAGTGAGCCAGGCAGCCCAGTGATTAAAAACATGCAACTGGAGAGCAAATCTTAGTGGAGTGCCTGCTGCGCCTGCGCTCCGCTTTGGGGCCCCCCACAGCCCACACCCCCAGCCCACTCTTGCCACACATTTGGGCGCAGCCGTACCGCGCCCCAGCTATACACGCCGCACATCGCAGGGGGGTCCTGGGCATGGGCGCGGGTGCAGCAGGCACGCTCGGTGACCAGTATATCTATGAAATCTGAGGGCTTCCTGGCTGGCTAGTCTGCACTGTGGGCATTCACTTATTTGACTGCATACCTCTGCTTGGCAGCATGCACCCCTAAGAGTTCACATTGCTGTCAACCTGGGGACGGCTTGCTTATCAAAAGCTGGTGTGTGGGGGACAGCAAGCACTGTAGCATGCGCTCGAGGGCTTTGATGGCTGCATCATGAGCCCTCACCCTGCCAGGCGGCGAGGCCATGCCTACAACTCCTGCCTTGTTTGTCTTGTGCTGCATTAGTACTGTGCTCAAGCCAAATGCATGTGCTACGTCCGCGGGGTGTTTTTGCTTGCCCTGCACCAGCTGTACGGGCTATGTCCATCAGATTCTTTTGCTGGTTCCCGCAGAAGGTGCATGGCAGCGACGGCCAGCCGCTGTCCAAGCTGGTTGCCGAGGGCCTGGCAGCCAAGGCACCTCGGGATGTGGTGGCTGCTGCCGTCAAGCTCAAAGAGGTAAGGAGGGGTTTTGGGGAAAGGGAGTGTGGAAGCATGCAGCGTGGAGCTCGCTTGTTTCCGCGACAGCTGTGTTGTGTTTGCGTCCACGCTTGCAAGATGCGGCATTTTCGTCCCCAGCTTTTCTGCAGCATCTACTGGTTTGCAAAGGAGCCGTCAGTCAGCTGGCAGCATTTTTGTGGGCAGCACTTGCCAAATCATCTCATATGACCATGGCTTGCTGCTGCATCCCCCCTGGGAACAGGGCTGCCACTTGTTAGCCATGCACCACATGAGTTTCCAGTGACTCAGGATAGAGCTTCTATTTCCTTGCATGCTTTATGTGGTGCTTCTTTTCGCACGTCTCTATATCTAAGTCAGGCGTGCTAGCACCCGAATTGATGTAGAAGCTGTGTGCAATGCAGAAGCGTATGCACTGAGGGGTGAGCGCCGGTGTCGTTTGCTGTGGACAACTGCATCATGCACACTCAATCTGCTTACTACATGCGAGCTGCTGCCGTCTGCCTTGCAGGAGCTGTACGCTGTGAAGGACGTGCCTGTGCTGTTCGCGGTGGATGACTACAATGTGCTTTACTCACACACCCACTACTACGAGGCCATGCATGCCACACATCACCGCACCCTGGCACCCGATGAGCTGCGGCTGGTGAGTCAAGCCTTGGGGCTCCTGGTAGCTGTCTTGCTTGCTGTAAACGGGGTTTACCTCAGCGTGTCTTCGCCTCCAAGGCGAGGGGGTTTGGCTAGGTAGACTTTCATCAACCTATACCGTACTTCTTTCACCATTCTAACTGTTATGCCAAGGCCAGGCAACGCGTGATCCCCAACTTAGGGGGGGCGCTGCAGTCGGTTGACCTCAACCCTCCCTGCCTTGTTCGTTATTCTGCAGGCAAGTCCGCACTCTTTGCTCCCCCAGCAGCCGGCAGCCGAGTAGCCCCTAATGCCTTTCCCGCAGTTGCGCCCACTTCACAGCATCAACATCGAATCTTATTTCACCCTTCCGCCTTTCGGACCTTCTACCTCTCTTTACAGGTCCGCACCTTCCGCCTCCTGGAGCAGCCCGCGCCCGCCAACGGTGTCGTTGTAGCCGCCCCCACCTTTGGACAGACTGTTTCTGACAAGCTGAGGGTGCCGGTGCCCAAGCGCAGCCGGCTGCATGTGCCACGCTACGGCCTAGACGAGCTGGAAGCTACCGTGGAGTACTTCCAGTCCGTGGGGCACATTGCAGGTGGGTCATGGGCCTCTCTGTTGAAGGAAGGGCGTGTGGTGTACTGAAGCTTGGTGAACCTCATGCCAGGGTGCACAGTTGTGGCCCTAGGTGGGCTGGCTGTTTCGCATGGACTACCGCCAGGCACTGGGCACAGCGCGGGTGAGTCTTGGCCCCTTGTGGTGGAGAAGAGTGTGGCCTGTGCTGCGAGCTGGTAGGTAGGTCCATGTACCTCCACTTGGCCCATCTGCTGGCCCTGGCCCTGCCAACCAGCCTCTATGCTACCGCGCAGTCGGGCAAACCACTTGTTGTTGGTGGTCCTGTTCCTGTCAACGGCACCCCAATAAGAATGGGTAAGCTCCCGACCCTTCTCGCCTGCAGGCCAGCCGGATGAGGCCATGCTACGCCGCGCTCTGTTCCTGGTCAATGGCAATGCCAAGGAGCTGCGGGAGTACGCGCCCACCCTGCTGCATGCTGACGACCCGCTTGGGATTTCACTTGGCTACAAGGCCAAGGCCAGCCGCCTGAAGGAGTACTTGGAGACTGTTTGAGGCAGTTGCTGGAAGAGCAGTTGCTGTGGCCCAGGCCAAGGGGTACCCAACATTTCGAAAGTATGGGCGGCCGCCTTTGCTGTATGTGGACCCCTGGGGTTTCCATCGGCGATACGGGTGGTGCCAGTGACTGCCAGGGGTCTGTGGAGCGAAGATACCAGGAGGCAGCCTAGGTTACTGCGAGGATACAGAAACTGACAGCAGGGAGGGGAGGCTACTTCTTTTCCTGGAAGACAGTAGGCTCAGAACAATATGTATTCCAGCTGATGGCGTCTCCCCGAGTGGAGCTGCTTGGGAGTGCAGCCGGGAGTGGAGGTTTGTGCAGAGCTTCAACGCTGTGCAATAGTAACGCTGGCCTTGTGATTGCTTGTTCAATGCCATCAACGTATCCATACAGTGGGTTGTGTTAGCCTACTGAGGTGATTGTAATACAGTGTTCTGTGATCTTTTAACCAAGACTCACCAGAGGCAAGACCATGCCGAGGTAGTGCAAGCAACACTTGCAACTATCCTTGCTGAAATCACGACTTGGCTGGGCACCACCTGGCGCCTGACACAGGCGCATTCTGCACCCAGTCCTGTTAGAACAGCCAAGCTCTCACTCGCTGTTCGCCCTACCTGCCACTCATAAAGCCTGAGGGTTTGGCGCCCAGTAACCATTGTCCGCGCCTCCAGCCTGGCACCTGATTGCGACTTAGCATCACCGAGACCACGCTGTGTTACATACCAGCCATGTTTGAGGTAAGACCATTGTCCCCTCCTCTCACCCAAGTGTTGCAACTGTGTTGCATGATTGCCAGGCTCCCTCCCTTGCCTGTCTGCTCTGCAGGGGTTCCGCTGCGTCAAAGCCATAGGCCACAAAAGCTCTGGGAGCCTTGCCCAGGCAAAGCGCAGCAGCTGTAGTGCCAGCACGGCACTGCCTGTCAAGCGACCTGCCAATGATGCCTTTGCCACAGCGGCAGCTCAGGATGCTCAGCCAGGAAACCCGCCTCTTGATGCTGTCCCTCCCAACGCAGCAGTCGGGCTGGCAGAGATGCTTGGCGACCTGCCCCTGCGCCTAGTCATTGTAGGCCATAACCCATCTGACCATGCCTGGAGCTCAGGTCTGCAGGGCCACTGGCGTACATACAAACCTCCAGCCTGTTGGAATCATGTCGGGTCCTTGCTCTGGCTTGCTGCGTTGGGAGTCGCGGTTTCTGCAAGGAGACTGAGGGTTGGGGTTGGGCAGCTTGCTGGGTGAGGTCGTGGCTGAGTGGCAGCGCGAATAAGTTTCAAATCTTCTTGCAGGACACTACTACAGCAACCCCACTAACTGGATGTGGCGCATCCTGAAGGAGACGGGCATTGCACCACCCGCAGTCAGGTCGGTGCGGGTTGTGAACTCCTGGAAGCAGCGTGAGGGTGAGGGCAAGTGTGCTGCCGACCGTTGCCGATTTGATGATGGATGTTCAGCTGTGGCATGTGAAGGCAGCATTAGCTGCTGCCGCTGCTTCTGCAAGGCTAGTTGCTGCAATGAGGCCCGCTCGGAGCATGCTTGAGTGTGAGCCTTTGGAGCATGTATTAATGACTCTGCAGGGGCGCAGAGGACGACCGCTTGATGCCACAGCTTGCTGGGGTTGGCTTTACAGATGTTGGGACCGGCACTCCTGGTGAGCCACGGTTTGCAGCCATGCTAAGAATGGGATTAGAAGTCCACCCGTCAACTCAGCGTGCTTCATCCACCATGCCAAACCAGTGCTTACCGGCTAAGATAGGCCAGTCCACTAGTCGTCTTGCGCAGTTCTCGAGCCTCGCCTGCTGTGCTGCAGGCACCGACAGCTCTCAATTCAAGGCAAAGCACTTTGAGGCTTGGCGGGGGCCCTTTTTTGCGCGGCTAGCGCGGCATGCACAGCGCGCCAGGGCAGCCCTGGGCTGCACCTGTGGCTGCTGCGGGGCGCCTCCGCTGGTAGCATTCAGCGGCAAACGTCAGTTCCAGGAGCTCTTTCAGGGGCCGCCGCCCAAGAGAAAAGCCAAGGGGATGGGTGGGAGGGCAGCCAAGCAACCCGCAGCAGCCACAAATGGCAAGCCCAGAGGCTTGGGAGCAGAAGTAGGACTGCAGGCTGCACAGATGGGACAGGACAGAGGACAGCTTGAGGGTTGCTGCAATGCCAATGTGACGGAGAGCTTGGTGGAAGATAATGTAGCTGTTTATGCGGCAGAAGCGGCGGCTATGGCGGCAGCGCCGGCAGCTGTAGGAGCAGCAACGGCCGGCCCTGCACAGGCGACGGCATCCTTGCAGCCGATTGCATATCAGCGCCACCGCCCAGCTAGTATCGTGACCGGGGTCCAATCTTTGCTGCCGGAGGGGTGGCCGCTTCCTCCCTCCACAGAGGTGAGGCTGGGCAAAGTCTGCGAAAGGTACCCACCCAATGACGTTCTCTCGAGGGCTTGCATGGAGGCAGCGTCACACCCTGTGGTGTGCTTCGCATTGGGTATGTCAGGCTCCATTCTTACTGGCACTTGCAACCTGCTGGGCTTGTTAAGAGGAGCAGAGTCGCTTTGAGGGATATGTGCTTTCGTGTTGGTGGATGCTCCCCTGCCATTATCCGCTTGGCAAGCGCACATTGCCACCGCCTTGATTGCTGCCAGGTCTGGGTCCTGCCAAGCACATCAGGAGCTGCCCCCATGTCGAGGGAGCAACGGCTGGGACCCTGGCGCCAACTAGCGGAGCGCCTGCAGCAGGAGCTATGGCCCAGGCAGGGCATGCCAAGGTGCAAGAGACAGAATCTCCACCAGCCTTGTGAAACCTAAATGAAATGCAGCACAGCCTAAAGCTGGTCGCACTGGCGGCAGCGTAGCTTGCGGAGCAGCTGCATCAGGAGCAATGGCTTAGGGAGTAGCTTCTGGAGATGTGCGACCCTGTAATCCTTGGGAGAAGGAGCGACGCGGCGCTGCACTGGTCAGGGGCTGAGGCCTCCGTGGCGGCCAGCAGGGCGCCTGCTGAAAGAGACCCAGGACAGGCAGCAATTGTAGGCAGCAGGTGTGTGGCCGCTACTCAGCTCCTTTCCTAGAATGTTGGCATTTGGTTGAGTGCCAGAAAGGCTGAAGACGCTGTGCTTGTTGTGTACCTGGCGTGCCCAGTTGAATGACCAGGCATAACAGTGCTATTCCTGCCTTCTAGGTTACCTCGAGCGTCGCTTGACCAGCTTGGCTGGAGTAGGGGAGATTTACATTCAATTTCTCAATTCATAGCTTTGCAACATGCCAGTAGACATCAAGATTTGCCTCCCCATCTGAGCATATGTAGCACAGCTGTGGTCCTAAGGTAGCCCTTGAAAGAGAACTGCTATACGGCAGGCAAGCTCACTGGCGGAAACAGGCATTGGTGTTCCCGCAGCGCTCACACCTGCCGAGCTTCACCCCCTGATTGTAGTCGTAGCACCTGTCACACTTCATCTTGGCTTGACGGGAAGGCCCCCCGCTGGGCGACCTGCGTCCAACAAAGGTTGTGTGCACAAGACTCACGACACGCCTCTAACAGTAGCAGTAGGGTGATAGCGCACACGGAATACAGTCAAAGCATATGCCCCTGTTTGCATTACCTGCCACCCATACTACTAAGAGGGCCCCGAGGATTGGACATGGCCTCTAACCCACAAAGACCTAGGATTCAATGAGGGAAAGATGGCTGTCACGCCCAGGAAGATGCCACCAGAGGCATACTGTTGACGGTGTCTAGTGCATGACAGTCACGCACTGGTAGGTGTGGCGGTCTGGGTCTGTGCTTCCACTCCTGCCTGGTCCCAGCTTTGTGTTGTGGTGATACCCAGGAGCATTGTCGTTCCAGCCATTTGGGGCGCCCTTGCCACTCATCAGGCAGCCTGCAGACCTCACCCAGGGCAGTCAGCACTGGCAGGGTGGCGTGGTGGTCACACCCTGAACGCTAAGACCACCACTCTGCGATGCATGCAAGTCCAGGCTGCATCGTGCTTCATTCTGGTTATGGGAGCTCCCCTTCATGCAGCTTGGGTCCAACCACTACCACGGGGAGCAGAGGAGCTGTTACCTGTGCTCTCCAGCTGCTGCAGGCCCAGGATATGGTCAGTTTCAGAAATACCTTGGCGAGGCAAGAAGTGCAATTGCGGCCCCTCTTCGCCTGACCATGACTCATGAGTGCATGAGTCTGCTGTCACCGTACACAACACACGCAACACGGTCAATCACTGTGTTTGGGCATGTGTTTGGGTCGACTGCTCCACAGCCAGGTCAGCATCCGCTGCTGGAGCCGGTCCTGCGAGGGGGATAGACCAGCTAGCCATGCTGGGTGCCAGTAGTGCTAAAGCGCATAATGCACCGCCTTATGAAAACAGACTCCACTCAGCCTGGGTGTTGCTACAGGCTGCAGCTGTCACCTGGACTGATTGCAGTGTTCCCTTGGGGCCTCCAGGCTGCCCTCTCATTACATAGGACATTCCCCTGCTTTCCAGGTCTCCAGCCCTGTTTCAGTGACACTGAAGGTAGCCCAACTCACAAGGCAATGTCAACAATTCCATCAGCCTAAGCACATCAGACCCTCCCAGATACAATGCCTAGCAACCAGCCCTGTCCAGGCAGCTCGCAAGACCTATACTGTTTATGCCATGCACAAATTACAAGGAGGCACCTACTGCACAGTTTATGCTAAATAAAGTTTGGCAGCAGACAAACACTCACCACCTCAACAGGACGACTGCAAAAGCATGAACCAATCATATACGTCCCCTACACATTCGTGTCAGCCTTTTGGCTGCCGCGTCCGCTTGGGCTTCTCTGGCTTGAAGCCCCAGCGCTGACCCTCGGGGGTCAGCAGCCACGCAGCCACCCACTCAGCAAACTCCGCCGCGCTGACCTCCCTCCCCGCTGCCTTGCTTACCCTTGCAAGGAACACAGGCTCCCTGTCCTTGCCTATGTATCGCAAGCTCCCAGGGTTGGGAAGGCCCACATGCCGCATGAAGGCCAGGCGGCTGGCCATGCGGAGCAGGCTGCGGCCAAAAAAACCCTCCCTCAACAGCTTTGCCAGCGGCCAGCCCAGCTGCTCTTGTGCCCATTGCAGCTTCTGCTGCTGCACAGGGCCCTCCAAGTCCTTGACCAGTAAGGCCGGAAAGACTGACACCAGCTCCTGAACACCAACCGTGTCAATTCCTAGGTTCATCAACCGCTGCACAGCCCTTTCAATCCTTGGTGGGGAGACTGTAGCGATGATTGGCTCCTTCAAGACCATCTCCACACCGGCTCCATCCCGGCCCAATAAAGCGTCCAAAGCCTGGAGAGTAGCTGGCAGCCGTGATAAGTCCATACTAAGCAATCGTGAGTACCTTACAACTAGAGTCCCCGCAGAGGATATATTTAGCAGCTGTGCCAGCTCAGAGCACTTCCTAGCCAGAGTGTCGGGGGAGAATCGATATATCGCCGGGTCTTTTAGCAACAGGTCGGCAGCCTGGTCTGCTGAAACACCTAACTCCTGGGTCAAAAAGGTATGGACTCTTGTGAAGGACCCCACAGACAAACGGAGGATATCACATTGTTTCTGCGCCTGGTGTGCAACCTGCTGGCGAGACAGCCCAAACTCACCACATAGCCAGGCCTCCAGTCCAACCAGAGCTGACGAGCTGCGGTTGAGAACCCTTCCCATGCCCACAGGCTGGTTACGTAGCAGACGGCCCAGCGGTGTCAACCCAGGCGGCTCGTAAGGGGTGGTGACTATGTTCTCACCCGCCAGCAGGCCCCGCAGGTAAGCCATGTTGGGCAAGAACACTTGCTGCAGGTCGCTAGTCAATGGGCTCCGGGACTGCTGGAAGAGCTGCTCAATGTCGTCCGCTGATAGCCCTTCTCTGCACAGCTCAACTATCTTGGCTGCCATGCTTTCCACTTCTGTCTCGCTGGCGAGCGCGCTGTAACGCGGCTGGCAGAATGCCTGCCAGTCTGCTACACCTGCCTCTGCCAGTTGCTGCTGCAGTGGTGTTGGCGGTGTGCTACTGCTGGCACCGTCATGTGGGCTGGACAAGAGGAGTACGCGCCGTGGACTGCTAGCAAGAGCGGCACGCCAGGGCGTGCGTGCTGCCAAGCTGCCATACGCGTGCCTGCTGCGCCCCGATTCTGCTGTCCCGCTTGTGACCCGGCCGTATGTGGGGTGAAGCCTGCAACAAGGGGAAAAGTTGCTGTTGGGCAGCACAGTACTGTCATAGTGCCCAGCCCACGGCAGCAAGGGATCCCCAGGATGCAACCTAGGGTTGGGGTCGAACAGCAATCCAACAGCAATCCTAACAGCAACCCAATCATCAAGCAGTCGGATATTGCTGAAGGTACCCCGAACCAGCTCAGGCAAGCTCACCAGAGCATGGAACCAAAGTGGCCGATGCTGGACATCACCTCGTCAGTGGGACGCTATACGTGAAAAGCTAGGGTCGCGCTTGGGCTTCAGGCAATGGCTCTTGGACTTGGCAGTGCACTGCAGTGCACTGCAGTGGGGCATCGAGACCGGATGCCACTATGAGATCCACTCTTCATTTGACTGTAACTGTGGCAGGTAGTGCAACTTTTGGGTTGACTGATCTATAACCTGCAGAGTGGCGAGCTTGACATGCTGCAATCTTACCCTGGTATCACCAGGTAACCAGGAGCCAGGAGCCATGTAGTTGGCCCCAAGAGGCGTGCAGTTTGGTTGTTTTCCCCACCGCAAGGTTCTGCCGCTAGGGTCCCACCCAAATATCCCTGTCGTCTCTGCCAGTCATAGAGGAATGCCACTGACAGCAGGGCGGTGGGGGTGCCTGACTCAGCAACAGAAGGGTAAAGCGTGGCCTCGATAGAGCTCATTGCTGGTAAGAACCCAATTTAGCCGCCTTGCCGTTATCCTTCATACACTGGAGACCTTCTTGAACTGCCAGGCAGCTGCACTGCATGGAGAGGACTTCTGGAGCCCTGAGCGACCAACCTTTGAGGCCTGCTGGCTTCACATGACAACTCCTGCCCGCGGGCAGGAGTCGTGCGGGGGCATGCCAAATTCCGTGGGCATTCTGTTACCAGTGCTTGTTGCTTGACAGTGACCCACTGGTAGGTGTTCCTGTGTGGGTCCTTAGGGGTTTCCAGCCCTGGCCGCTCCCAGCTTCGAGTTGTGGTAACATCCAGGAGCATTGTTGTTCCAGCCGTCTAGGTTGCCCTTGCCACTCATCAGACAGCCTGCAGACTTCACCCGCTTTCACACCGAACACATTCGGTCACTGCGTTGGATTAAGCATCTGATTGGTTGCGGCGGGAACCCCGAGCTTTACTCTTTATTCATGCCCAGTTCTGACTGCAAAGTCGGCGGTCCCAATCATCTCATCTACAGCCCAGGTCAGCATCCGCTGCTGGAGCCGGCAGTGCAAGAGGGGCATTGACCAGCTACTAAAAAGTAGCCATGCTGGGTGGTTGAGCTGGTAAGGGCGGGTGTAAGTACACCGTCTCATGACTGCAGAGTGCGCTCAGTGCTATTATAGGCTGTCACCTGAGAGCAGTATGCACTGTGTCACTTGGGGCATCCAGGCTGCCCTCTCATTACATGTGGCATTCCCCTGCTTCGCGGGCATCAATACTGTTCCAGTGAGCCTGAGGGTAGCCGACCTCCAACAGGCAATACCAATGTGAGTACCAGCCTACAGCCAGCAAGACCCTCCCAGCCGCAATGCCTAGCAACCAGGCCTGTCCATACAGTTTGCAGAAGCTATCCTGCTGCTGCCATATAAGCTGCCATACAAGAGCTTGTAAGGAGGCACCCATTTCACAAAAATGCTAAACCCCAAAGCTTGGCCGCAGGCAGCACTCACCACCTCCAGAGGACAGTGGCAAAGGCAAGAGGCACCTTAAGAAGCCCGTCATAAGCGGTTCATAACACATTTGTGTCATCCTCTTGGCGGCCGCGCCCGCTTGGGCTTCTCTGGCTTGAAGCCCCAGCGCTGACCCTCGGGGGTCAGCAGCCACGCAGCCACCCACTCAGCAAACTCTGCCGGACTGACCTCCCGCCCTGCTGCCTTGCCAACTGCCGCCAAAAACACAGGCTCCCTAGCACCGCCAATATGTCGCAGGCTCCCTGGGTCGGGCAGGCCCAGATGCCGCATGAAGGCCAGGCGGCTGGCCATGCGGAGCAGGCTGCGGCCAAAAAAAATCCTCCCTTAACAGCTTGTCCAGGGGCCAGCCCAGTTGCTCCTGTGCCCACTGCAGCTTCTGCTGCTGCACAGGGCCCTCCAAGTCCTTCATCAGCAAGTCTGGATAGACTGACACCAGCTCTCGAATACCAACCGTGTCAAGTCCTAGGTTCACCAATTGCTGCACAGCCCTTCCATCCTTCAACAGAGGGGCGGTAGCAATGATTGGGGCTCTTAAGACCAGCTGCACTCCGGCGCCATCCTGGCCCAATAGAGCATCTAACGCACGTAACATAGACGGCAGCCGTGTTAGGTCACTACCAAGTATCTGTGGGCACCTCATAACTAGACCTCCCACAGACGATATCTTCAGCAGCTGGGCTAGCTCAGAACACTTCATGGCCAAAGTGTTAGAGGAGAAACGGTATATCGACGGGTATTTTAGTAACAAGTCGGCAGCCTGGTCTGCTGAAACACCCAACTCTTGGGTCAAAAAGGTATAGACGCTTGTAGAGGGCCCCACTGACGAAAAGAGGATATCAGGTTTTTTCTGCACTTGTTGCGCAACCTCGTTGCGACACAGTCCTAACACACCAAACAGCCAGGCATCCAGTTCAACCAGAAGACACGGGCTACGATTGAGAACCCTTCCCATGCTCGCAGGCTGATTACGCAACAGACGGCCCAGCTGCTTCAACCCAGGCGGCTCGTAAGGGGTGGCCACAATGCTCTTACCCGCCAGCAGCTCCCGCAGGTAAGCCATGTTGGGCAAGAACACTTGCTGCAAGTCGCTGATCCCAGGGCTGCTGCGCTGCTGTAAGAGCCGCTCAACGTCACCCGCTGCTAGCCCTTCCCTGCACAGCTCAACAATCTTGGCTGCCATGCTTTCCACTTCTTGACTCGCTGGCGAGCGTGCTGTAGCACGGCTGGCAGGATGCCTGCCAGTCTGCCACACCTGCCGCTGCCAGTCGCTGCTGCAGTGGTGTTGGCGGTGTGCTGCTGCTGGCACTGGCATGTTGGCTGAATAGTATCAGCACGCGCCGCGGACCGCTAGCAAGGGCGGAATGCCAGGGCCTGCGTGACGCCAAGCTGCCATATGTGTGCCTGCTGCGCCCCGACTCTGCTGCCACGCTTGGGACCTGGCCGTATGTGGGGTGAAGCCTGCAACAAGCAGAAAACTTGCTGTAGGGCAGCCCAGTACTGTGATAGCTTGATGCCCAGCCCACGGCAGCAAGGCACCCCAGGTTGCAACCTAGGTTGGGCCCGAACCGCAACCCAAATCAAGCAGTCGAATATTGCTGAAAGAAACCCGAACCAGCTCAGGCAAGCTCACCAGAGCATGGACAAACCATGGCCGATGCTGAACGTCACCCCGACAGTGGGACGCTAACGTAGAAAGCGAGGGGTGCGCTTGGGCTTTAGGCAATGGCTCCTTGCTTGGACTTGGCAGTGGGGAATCGAGACCGGATGCCACTGACGAGATCCATTCGATTCAGGGCTTGATTTGACTGTATACAGCTTACGTTGCCATGCTCTCCGCCTGCGCTTCACTCCTGGCATGACACGCCCACCCTGCCCCCTCTGTGCAGATCACCCCCCAAACACCATAGCGCATGCCCTTGGTAACTGCCAACACCACAACACGCATGCCGGTATCTGTGCACGCCATGGCCACGCTGTGAACTCTATTGCTGACACTATCCGCGCACATGTTAATTGTGCACTCCATGAAGATGCAGAAGGCCACCATAGGACACCCAGGCTCCCCGCTGATATCCTCCCCCCTGGACCCCAAGATTCCAAGCCGGATATTGCAGCCGTCACGGGTATGCCCCCTGCCATGCCAGAAGAGGTGTGCAACTCCTTTTGACGTTCGGAGCTGATTAACGATTCATGTGTCTTAGCATGCATAGCAGCTTTGGCTGATTTACCTTGCATGAGATCTTGCATGTGATTTGTTGGGTCTGACCTGCATGCTGGTCTGTCCCAGTCTTACTCTGAGCTGAGGAGATTACTACTATTGGTCTGACTGTTGTTGATTTGCCACGTGTGTTGTAGTATGGGGTTTTAGGGTTCTACACTGGCGGCTTGCATATTAAACCTGTCTTGCCCCTTTGTCTTTCGGCTTTGTCTTGGCTTTGAGTATCCAGCAAGTTGGTGGACTGAGAGTTGACAGATTGGCAGCGAGCCCGATTGCTCCCCCACTGTAACTAAAGCACAACTTTGGCTTGGAGAAACTCAGCAGGAAAGCCCCAGTGTTGGCTACAGAAGAGGCCTCACTGACGAACAGCAGTTCTGCAACCTTGCAACCCACACAGCAGTTGGAAGTCAGCTACACTTCCTAACGTACACTTCCAGTCCAGCAGTACCCCAGTGTCAGTGCCACCCGGGCACTTGCTAGTTCAGCAACACACCAACCTATCCTTCCAGATTTAGCAATACTCCCCGACAGTGCTAGCTCGAGAGGATCTGCTCTCCTTAGACAGTAAAGAACCCGGAACCTCCCTTAGCAAAGGCACCCCAAACGGCAAAAATTTCTGGGGCTGCGCCTTGCTTGACACCCCTGGATCTATACCTGGTGCCGACAAGTCCACAAGTAAGGTCACCTCGCTCCTGTTTGACTGGTTTCATACCTATGACAGTAACTTGCTTGCCCGCCAAGCAGAAAAAGCCACCCAACATCATGCCCTCGCCCAACGCCTACAAGGCTTCTGGCCACAAGCCAAGGTTTGTGAGCTTGCACAAGGCATGTCCCATACTGGTCTGCTCCCTGGTAATTTCCTGGAAAACATTCAAGAATTTGGTGTCCCTGCCTCGGCTGCTTTAAAACTTATACCCCGCTTACTGCGAGACACTCTCATTCGCAACAAACGCCTCATGACCATGCGCAGGACACTACACAACGCCCCTGACAACCCGCCCACCCCCCAACCGTCGCCAGCACCTCCACACCCACTCCAACCCCCCGCTCCTAACCAGGAACCCCACCCTACGCTTGCGGCGCATGCTACAGGCTCCCCTCCCCACTCCAGCCCAAGGCGCAGACGACCCGCGCCTTCCCAAGAACCCGCTCCAAGAACCAGGCGCAGACTACCAGCGCCGCCTCAAGACCATGCTCATTCACCCCGCCGACGGCGGGCCACCACTGCCTCCAGCACCGCCGCCACTGATGCCGCAGCGTCCAGTCAGCCACAACCGAGGCCACGCAAGCGCAAGCGCCCAGATCATCACCATTCAGCAACCAACAGGGGCAGGGGTGGACCACCTCCCTACCGGGAGCCCCCTTGATTACACACCGTGGTCTGCCTCTGGGGATAGGGCCCTTTCCACCCATGTCATATATGCGTTTGCCTCTGTATGAGTGGGTCATTGGGGGGTTATTAGGGTACACGATTCCTCCTTTCGGTGCAACTGTGTAGCGGTACACTTTGTACTGATCGACCTAAGTCACTCCTTGTCGAGTTTTCTTCTTCTTCTTCTTCTTCTATACAGCTGTAACTGTGGCAGGTAGTGCCATCTTGGGTTGGCTGATCTAAAACCTGGAGGGTGGCGAGCATGACATGCTGCAGTCACCAAACAAGCCCTGGTGTTTTCTGGAATATGTAGTTGGCCACAAGAAGCGTGTAGTTTGATTGTTGCCCTCCCATTGCACAGTTCAGCCGCCAGGGTCCCACCCAAACTGATCCTGTGGTCTCTGTTAGTGATAGAGGAGTGCAACTGACAGCTGGGTGGTGGGGGTGCCTGAGTCAGCAAACAGAAGGGCAAAGCGTGGCCTCCACCCTTCGGCCATGATAGAGCATATTGCTGGCAAGAAGTCCCATCCACTTACACCCCCACTCCACTATGCGGCCTTCAAGTCCAGCCTCGAGCTCCCTTCTGGCCACGTGAGCTCCCCTTCAGGCAGCGTGCTCAATCTAGAGTTCGTCACCAAGGGGAGTAGAGAGATGTTACCTGTTCTTTCCAGCTCCAGCTCCAGTCCTCCGATGCAGACCCAGGATGTGGTGAGTTAAAAGGGCACCATGGCAAGGAGGGGAGCAAACCGCAATGAGCGTTCAAGGTCTTCCTTCTTAGGCCAAGCTTAGCTCACACCGTGTGACAATCAACACAGTCAGTGTGTTGGGCAAGTGTGCTCATCAGCAGCCAGGTCAGCATCCGCTGTTAAGATACAATGTCTAGCAATCAGCCCTGTCTGACAGTTCACAGATACCAGTCCTGTTCTTGCCCATCTGCCGCCAATAAGATGGAATACACAGGCAGACGCTCACGTCTCAGGACCGGCCAAACCTAACAGTTAGGGACAACTAAGACTAAAGACCCAAAGAAGAAATTGTAAGAACATGAAGCATCTCCAACAACCCATCATTTCATGGCCCCTTCTATGTCACCCCTTTGGTTGCCGCGTCCGCTTGGGCTTCTCTGGCTTGAAGCCCAAGCGCTGACCCTCGGGGGTCCGCAGCCACGCAGCCACCCACTCAGCAAACTCCGCCGTGCTGACCTCCCTCCCCGTAGCCTTGCTTACTTGGGCAAGGAACACAGGCTCCCTGTCCTTGCCTATGTACCGCAAGCTCCCTGGGTCGGGAAGGCCCAGCTGCCGCAAAAAGGCCAGGCGGCTGGCTAGGCGTCGCAAACTTAGGCTGAAAATTCCTCCCCGCAGCACCTTGTCCACGGGCCAGCCCAGCTGCTCCTGTGCCCATAGCAGCTTCTGCTGCTGCACAGGGCCCTCTAAGTCCTTCACCAATAAGCCCGGAGAGCCTGACACCAGCTGCCGAATACCGTCCATGCCAAGTCCTAGGTTCACCAAATGCTGCACAGCCCCTTCAATCCTTGCCGGGGAGACTGCAGCGATGATTGGCTCCTTCAAGACCAGCTCCACACCGGCTCCATCCCGGCCCATGAGAGCATCCAATGCACGGAGTGTAACTGGCAGCCGTGATAAGTCCATCCTAAGCAATCGTGATCCCCTTACAACTAGAGTCCCCAAAGAGGATATATTTAGCAGCAGTGCCAGCTCAGAACACTTCCTAGCCAGAGTGTCGGGGGAGAATCGATATATCGATGTGTCTTTCAGCAGCAGGTCGGCAGCCTGGTCTGCTGAAACACCCAACTCCTGGGTCAAAAAGGTACGGACTCGCTTTAAAGACCCCACAGACAAACGGAGGATATCACATTGTTTCTGAACCTGGTGTGCAACCTGCTGGCGAGACAGCCCTACCTCATTACATAGCCAGGCCTCCAGCTCAACCAGGAGAGCCGGGCTGCGGTTTAGAATCGTTACCATGCTCGCAGGCTGGTTACGCAACAGACGCCCCAGCGGCGTCAACCCAGACGGCTCGTAAGGGGCGGTTACAATCCTCTCACCCGCCAGCAGCCCCCGCAGATAAGCCATGTTGGGCAAGAACACTTGCTGCACGATGCTGGTCCAAGGGCTCCGGAACTGCTGGAAGAGCCGCTCAATATCGCCCGCTGCCAGCCCTTCTCTGCAGAGCTCAACTATCTTGGCTGCCATGCTTTCCACTTCTGATTCGCTGGCGAGCATACTGTAGCACGGCTGGCAGAATGCCTGCCAGTCTGCGACACCTGCCGCTGCCAGTCGCTGCTGCAGTGGTGTTGGCGGTGTGCTGCTGTTGGCACTGGCATGTTGGCTGCACAAGACGAGCACGCGCCGTGGACTGGTAGCAAGGGCAGCACGCCAAGGCCTGCGTGCGGCCAAAGTGCCACAGCTGTGCCTGCTGCGTCCCACTGCTGCTGCCACGCTTGCGACCTGGCCATATGTGGGGTGCAGCCTGCAGCAAGGAGGAGAGTTGCTGTAGGGCGGCGCGGTACTGTGATAGCTTGGTGCCCAGTCCACGACAGCAAGGGACCCCAGGATGCAACCTAGGTTGGGTTCGAACCGCAACCCACATCAAGCAGTCGGATATTGCTGGAGAAACCCAACCCAGCTCAGGCAAGCTCACCAGAGCATGGAACCAACCATGGTCGGTGCTGGACGTCACCCCGTCAGTGGGACGCTATACGTGACAAGCGAGGGGTGCGCTTGGTCTTTAGGAATGGCTATTTGGACTTGGCAGCATGCTTGGCAGTAGTGGGGAATCAAGACCGGGTGCCCGTGAAGAGATCCATTCGATTCAGGGCTTGATTTGACTGTAACCGTGGCAGGTGGTGCAACTTTTGGGTTGGCTGATCTATAACCTGCAGGGTGGCGAGCTTGACAAGCTGCAATCTTGCCCTGGTACTGTATCACCAGGAACATGCAGTTGGCCACAAGAGGCGTGCAGTTTGTTGCTTTCCCACCGCAAGGTTCTGCAACTAGGGTCCCACCCAAACTGTCCCTGTGTTCTGTGCCAGTGATAGAGGAATGCTGCTGACAGTAGGGCGGTGGGGGTGCCCGACTCAGCAACAGAAGGGCAAAGCGTTGCCTCGTTAAAGCATATTGCTGGTTAGAACCCCATCCTATGGCTATACTTCATACACTGGAGACCGTCTTGATCTGCCAGGCAGCTGCACTGCGTGGAGAAGACTTTCGGAGCCCTGAGAGCCCAACCTTCGAGGCCTGCTGGCTGCGTATGACTCCTGCCCACTTCCGAGGGCATGCTGTTACCAGCGTCTGATTTGATGCACTACTAGGTATGGCGGTCTGGGTCCTTAGGGTTGGGGCTTCCAGCTCTGGGCGCCCCCAGGTTCGGGCTGTGGTTGTACCCAGCATCCATAGCCATTTTACTCGCTTGGGTTGCCCTTGCGACCCATCAGGCAGCCTGCAGACTTCACCCAGGGCGGGTCATCACTCTGAGGGTGGCATGGTGGTCACATCATGAATGCTAAAACCAACACTCCTCTATTCGCCTCCAAGTCCAGGCTGCCTCGTGCTCCCGTCAGGCCACGTGAACTTCCCCTTCAGGCAGCATGCTCAATCCAGGGTTCTCCAGTAAGGGGAGCAGAGAGATGTTACGAGTTGTGTCCAGCTCCTGCGCAGCATGCAGACCCAGGATGGTGGTTGTGGTGAGTTAAAAGAGCATCGTGGCAAGGAGGGGCGCAAACCACAATGACCGTCCAAGGCTTCCCTCTTTGGCCAAGCTTAGCTAACACTCCCAACACAGTCACTGTATTGGGCTAGTGTGCTCATCAGCAGTCAGGTCAGCATCCGCTGTTGTATCAGTCGTGCTGAAGGGGTGGTATGCCAAGCCAGACATGCTGGTGCTAGAGCTGGTATAGACCAGAGGCGTGAGTTAAGAGCAAAATGCCACTGTCTTAAGGAGAGGAGCATTGACAAGTGCTGTTACAGGCTGTCACCTGGGAGCAGACCGAGTGCCCCTTGAGGCCCCCAGGCGGACCATCATTACATATGGCATTCCACCGCTTTGCAGGTCTCGAGCACTGTTTCTGTGACACTGAGGATTACCCACCGTAACGTGACACTGAGGCAATATCAGCGATACTATCTGCCTACAGGATATGACCCTATTAAGATACAATGAATGTCTAGCAATCAGCCCTGTTTGACAGTTGACAGATACCAATCCTATTCTTGCCCATCTGCCCCAAGTGGAATACACAGGGACGCGCTCGGTTCTCAGGACAGGCTAAACCCAACAGTTGGGAGGCAACTAACACTCATGACCCTAAGAAAAAATTGTGAGAACAAGAAGCATCTCCTCCACCAACCCATCATTAATGGCCCCTTCCATATCCTTGTCACCCTTTCGGTTGCCGCGTCCGCTTGGGCTTCTCTGGCTTGAAGCCCCAGCGCTGCCCCTCGGGGGTCCGCAGCCACGCAGCCACCCAATCAGCAAAGTCCGCAGTGCTGACCTCCCTCCCCGTCGCCTTGCTCACTTGGGCAAGGAACACAGGCTCCCTGTCCTTGCCTATGTACCGCAAGCTCCCTGGGTCGGGAAGGCCCAGCTGCCGCCTGAAGGCCAGGCGGCTGGCCATGCGTCGCAAACTGAGGTTGAAAAGCCCTCCCCACAGCACCTTGTCCAGGGGCCAGCCCAGCTGCTCCTGTGCCCACTGCAGCTTCTGCTGCTGCACAGGGCCCTCCAAGTCCTTCATCAACAAGTCCGGATGCACTGACACCAGCTCTCGAATACCAACCATGTCAAGTCCGAGGTTCAACAACTGCTGCACAGCCTTTTCAACTTTTGGCGGGGCGATCGCAGCAACCATTGGGGATCTGATGATGAGCTCCACACCGGCGCCCTCCTGGCTCATAAGAGCATCCAAAGCATGAAGGATATTAGGCAGCCGTGATGCTTCGATTAGCAGTAGGCGTGGTTCCCTCACAACCAGCGATGTCACAGACTGTACATTCAGCAACTGGGTCAGCTTAGAACACTTTATGGCCAGGGTGTCCGGGGAGGACCGATAAAGCGACGGATATCTTGGCAATAGGTCAACAGCCTGCTCGACTGAAAGACCCAACTCCTGGGTTAAAAAGGTAAGGACGCTTGTGGAATTACCCACAGATCCAAAGAGGATACCAGGTTGTTTTTGCATATAGTGCGCAAGCTGCTTGCGAGACAGCCCCAACTCACCACATAGCCAGGCCTCCAATTCAACCAAGAGAGACGGGCTGCGGTTCAACACCGTTCCCATGCTCGCAGGCTGGTTCCGCAACAGACGGCCCAGCGGTGTCAACCCAGGCGGCTCGTATGGGGTGGTCACTATCCTCTCACCCGCCAGCAGCTCCCGCAGGTAAGCCATGTTGGGTAAGAACACTTGCTGCAAGTCGCTGGTCCAAGGGCTCCGGTACTGCTGGAAGAGCCGCTCAATGTCGTCCGCTGCCAGCCCTTCTCTGCACAGCTCCACAACCTTGCCTGCTATGCTTTCCACCTCTGATTTGGTGGCGAGCATGCTGTAGCGCGGCTGGCAGAATGCCTGCCAGTCTGCCACACCTGCCTCTGCCAGTCGCTGCTGTAGTGCTGTTGGCGGTGTGCTGCTGCTGGCACTGGCATGTTGGCTGGAAAAGACGACCACGCGCCGTGGACTGCTAGCAAGGGCGGCACGCAAGGGCCTGTGTGCCGCCAAGCTGTCATATGTGTGCCTGCTGCACCCGACTCTGCTGCCACGCTTGGGACCCGGCCATAAGTGGGGTGAAGCCTGCAACAACGAGGAAAGTTTGCTGGAGGGCGGCGCGGTACTGCAAAAGTTCCTGCCCAGCCTAAGGCAGCAAGGCACCCAGGACGCAACCTTGGTTGGGTCCGAACCGCAACCCAAGTCAAGCAGTCGGATATTGCTGAAACAAAACCCGGACCAGCTCAGGCAAGCTCACCAGAGCATGGAACTAACCATGGCCGATGCTGGACGTCACCCCGTCAGTGGAACGCTATAAGTGAAAGCGAGGGATGCGCTTGGGCTTTAGGCAATGGCTCCTTGGACTTGGCGGTGGGGAATCGAGACCGGATGCCACTGAAGAGATCCATTCGATTCAGTGCTTCATTTGACTGTAACTGTGGCAGGTGGTGCAACTTTTGGGTTGGCTGATCTAATATCAGCAAAGTGGCGAGCTTGACATGCTGCAATCTTGCCCTGGTATCACCAGGAACATGTAGTTGGCGACAAGAGGCGTGCAGTTTGTTGTTTTCCCACCGCAAGGTTCTGCAACTAGGGTCCCACCCAAACTGTCCCTGTGGTCTCTGCCAGTGATAGAGGAATGCCACTGACAGCAGGGCGGTGGGGGTGCCTGACTCAGCAACAGAAGGGCAAAGCGTTGCCTCGATAGAGCACATTGCTGGAAGATAAGCTTTCCCATCCTATGGCTATACTTCATACACTGGAGACCTTCCTCATTTGCCAGGCAGCTGCACCGCGTGGAGAGGACTTCGGGAGCCCTGAGGTCCCGACCTTCGAGGCCTGCTGGGTGCGTATGACTCCTGCCCACTCCCGTGGGCATTCCGTTACCAGTGTCTATTGCATGACAGTGACGCACTGGTGGGTGTGATGGTCTATGTCCTTTGGGTTGCGGCTTCCAGCCCTGGCCGCCCCCTGCTTTGAGTTGTGGTAGTACCCAGCATCATTGCCATTCCAGCCACTTGGGTTGCCCCTGCCACTCGTGGGACAGCTTGAAGACTTCACCCAGGGTGGATCGGCACTCACAGTGTGGCGTGATGGTCACATTGAACGCTAAAACCCCTACTCCTCTATGCGCCTGCAAGTCCAGGCTGCCTCATGCATCCCTTTAACCATGTGAGCCTCGCTTCAGGCACTTGCTCAATCCAGAGTTCGCCACCAAGGCAAGCAGAGAAGTGTCATATGTTCTCTCCAGCTGCTGCAGACCCAGGATGTGGTAAAATTAAGAACGCTGGTCCCGGTCTCTTGCCTGATAAAGGTGGCAACTTAGCAAGGCGAGGAGGACATGTACACCAAACAGCAGCGGGTGTCAATGCTCAAACCCTCATAGCCTAGGCACCCACCGCTGGCCATGAGGCATGAGTGGCACGCCTGACACCCAGCTAACACACTCAACACAGTCAGTCACAGTGTTGGGTCAATCTGATCCACAGCTAGGTCGGCATCTGCTGCTGGAGCCGGTGGTGCAAGGGGGGGCATTGACCAGCTACTAACCATGCTGGGTGCTCGAGCTGGGAGGTGTGAGAGCACCGTCTCATGACTGCAGAATGCACTCAATGCTGTTTACGGGCTGTCACCTGAAAGCAGTATGCACTGTGTCACTTGGGGCACCCAGGCTACCCTCGCATTACATGTGTCGCGGGTCTCAGCATTGTACCAGTGAGCCTGGGGGTACCCCACCTCCAACAGGCAATATCAATGTTAGTACCAGCCTTCAGCAAACAGGACCCTTCCCAGTTGCAATGTCTAGCTACCAGCCCTGTCCATACAGTTTGCAAGACCTATCCTGCTGCTGGCATATACAAGTTCTCAAAGAGGCACCTACTTCACAGGTTGTGCTAAGCCCAACAGTTTGGCAGCAGGCAACACTCACCACCTTGACAGGACAACTGCTAAAGCATGAAGCAAACTTATTGAGGGGGGTCATATACGGTCCCCTAAGTCCCCGTGTTATCCTTTTGGCTGCCGCGCCCGCTTGACCTTCTGTGGCTTGAAGCCCCACCGCTGACCCTCAGAGGTCCGCAGCCACGCAGCCACCCACTCAGCAAACTCCGCCGTGCTGACCTCCCGTCCCGCCGCCTTGCTTACTCTTGCAAGGAACACAGGCTCCCTGACTATGCCTATGTACTGCAAGTTCCCCGGGTCAGGCAGGCCCAGCTGCCGCATGAAGGCCAGGCGGCTGGCCATGCGAAGCAGGCTGCGGCCAAAGAACCGTTCGCTCAACAGCTTCGCCAGAGACCAGCCCAGCTGCTCATGTGCCCACTGAAGTTTCTGCTGCTGCACAGGGCCCCCCAAGTCCTTCACCAATAAGTCCGGAGTGACTGACACCAGCTCACGAACATCATCGACATCAAATCCTAATGTCATCAACCGCTGCACAGCCCTCTCAATCCTTGGCTGGGAGACTTTTGCAAGTATTGGGGCTCTGATGATGAGCTCCACACCGGTGCCATCCTGGCCCATAATGGCATCAAGCGCACGAAGCGTGGATGGCAGCCGTGATAAGTCAAGACCGAGTATCCATGGCCACCTCAAAACTAGAGCTCCTACGGACGATATTTCAAGCACCTGGGCCAGCTCAGAACATTTCCTAGCCAGAGTGCCACGAGAGTACATGCATAGTTCTGGGCATCTGAGGAACAGACCGACGGCCTGGTCTGATGAAACACCCAATTCCTGGGTCAAGAAGGTAAGGACACTTTTGCAGGAACCCACTGACAAAAAGAGGATATTAGGTTGTTTCTGCACTTGTTGTGCAAGCTGCTTGCAAGTCAGTCCTAACTCACCAGATAGCCAGGCATCCAGTTCAGCCAGGCGAGACGGGCTGCGGTTCAGAACCTTTCCCATGCTTGCAGGCTGGTTACGCAACAGACGGCCCAGCGGGGTCAACCCCGGCGGCTCGTAAGGGGTGGTGACTATCCTCTCCCCAGCCAGCAGCTCCCGCAGGTAAGCCATGTTGGGCAAGAACACAGCCTGCAAGTCGCTGATCCCAGGGCTGCTCTGCTGCTGGAAGAGCAGCTCAAGGTCGCCCGCTGCCAGCCCTTCTCTGCACAGCTCTACAACCTTGGCTGCCACGCTTTCTACTTCTGACTCGCTGGCGAGCGTGCTGTAGCGTGGCTGGCAGAATGCCTGCCAGTCTGCCACACCTGCCTCTGCCAGTCGCTGCTGTAGTGCTGTTGGCGGTATGCTGCTGCTGCTGGCTTGTTGGCTGGACAAGACGAGCACACGGCGAGGGCGGCACGCCAAGGCCTGCGTGCAGCTAAGCTGCCATGTGTGTGCCTGCTGCGTCCCGATTTTGCTGCCACGCTTGTGACCCGGCCATATGTGGGGTGCAGCCTGCAGCAAGGAGGAAAGTAGATGTAGGGCGGCGCAGTACTGCAATAATTTGGTGCCCAGCCCACGCCAGCAAGGGGTCCCAGGCAACCTAGGTTGGGGTACGAGCAGCAACTCCAACAGTTGCTGTAGGGCGGCGCGGTACTGCAAACCTTGGTCCACGACGACCACCAAGATGCAATCTAGGTTGGGGTGGAAAAGCAATCCAGTTCAAGCAGTCAAATGTTGCCGAAAGAAACCCGAACCAGATCAGGCAAGCTCACCATGGACGCATAATCCTTGGAAAAGCAGCAACGCGGACCTGCACTGGTCAGTGGCTGTGGCCTTGGTGGGCAGCTAGCGGGGCGGGAGCCGTACAAATGCAGACCCAGGGACCACTGTAGGCAGTGAGTGTGTGGCCGCAACCCAGCTGAAGAATGCGAGCATGTGTGTGGTTTTGAGTGTCAGACTGGGTGGAGGATGCCTGCTCTGCAGCTTACTCGCCCCAACGACCTGGCCTAAAACACATGTGGGTCTCGTCTTGTAGGTTAGGTCTAGCATCACATGCCCCAAGTTCATTTGGAGGGTAGGAGAAGAGTGTCTCCCTTCGTTTTTGCCATTGCACTTCAAGCCTCTCTATTTTCTGAGCGATACACCTTACATAGCTGCGGGTTAATGCAGGTAGGTCTTGACCAAATACATCTGAACTGGCAGCCAAGCTCACTTACGGAAGCAAGCATTGGTGTTCCCACAGCACTCACACCTGCCTAGCTTCACTCCCTTGTAGTTGTAGCAGCTGTCACACTTCATCTTGGCTTGACGGGAGGGCGGCCCGCTGGGGGACCTGCGTAGGACAGTAGTGTGTAAGACTCCACCATGATTTATGAAAGGCTCATGTGTTGGGGTTCGCCGGGCCCAATGGCACACCTGACCCCAGGCCCTCAAGGACATCAACGCACGTGGGCTGTCACCCTCAACATCATGCCATCGAGGGCATGTTGTCAACAGTGTCTGTTGCATAATCGTAACGCACTGGTAGGTGTGGCGGTCTGGGTCCTCAGGGTTGGGGCTTCCACTCCTGGCTGATCCCAGCTTTGAGTTGTGGTAGTATCCAGGAGTACTGTGGTTCCAGCCATTTGGGTCGCCCTTGCCACTCAACAGGCAGCCTGCAGACCCACAGAGTGATTAGCACTCACAGTGTGTCGGGGTGGTCAGACAATGAACACTAATACCACCACTTCACTGGGCGCCTGCAAGTCCAGGCTGCATCGTGCTTCCCCTTCTGCCAGTGGCCTAGGAGCTTCACCACATGCATGCTCATATGTGCAGCTTGGTATAACTCAGCGATCAGGCAAGACTCAGGTTCATTCTGCATCCAGCCCTGCCAGTCCAGCCCAGCTCTAACTCACCGTTCCCACTACTTGCCACCCATGCTAATAACCACGAGTTCATTACATGGGGGCAGAGATTTTGTTACCTGATAGGAGGAGGGCCAAGGTACCTCCCAGATTGCTGCAGCTGCAGGCCCAGGGTGTGGTAAGTTTTCAACTTTTCATGAAAAGTTATCAAGGGTACCTTGGCAAGGAGGACACCAAACGGCTATGGTTGGCCGTGCTCTTCGCCACCACCGTTCGCCATGAGTGATGGGTGGCACCATATCCAACACACTCAACATGGTGTCAGTGTGTTGGGACAGTGTGCATGACGTGAGCAGGTCAACGTCCGCTGCTTGAGCAGGTCGTGCACAGGGGAAATTGCCCAGGTTGCCATGTTGGGTGCAAGAGCTGGTAGACACCAGTGGCAGGTGTTTAGTGCACCGCCTCATGAAAGCAGCTCAACTCAGCAGTCACAGGTTGTCACCTGGGAGCTCAATGCAATGCCCCCCAGGCTGCCCTCTCATGGGAGATACCTACTGGCTCAAATCTCGGGCAAGACACGGTGCATAACTACATAGAACCCTGTCAGCACAGTATCCCATACCTCCTCTCTAATCGCATCACCTGCCACCCTAAATAATTACAGATGGCATTCGCCTGCTTTGCGGGTCTCGAGCTGTTCAGTGACACTGAGGGCAGCCCACCTTCACAATAAAGGCTCAGGCTCATTCTGCATCCAGCACTGTCAGTCCAGACCAGCCCAGCTCTCACTCCCTGTTCGCACTATCTGCCACCCATGCTAATAAAGAAGTAAACAATGTTACCAGCCCACAACATATACGACCCCTTTCATAAACAAAATCTAGCAACCAGCCCTGTCACTAGGACGAGAGGG